>JAMKCH010051200.1:0-13434 GCA_023653785.1 Ophioderma brevispina
TCGAATGATTATTTGTAAAGTCCCTTCTCAATATACCTAGACCTAGTCTTGGTCTTGTAATTGAAACGATTTCTTCTTTCTTCTTTGCTTACCCACTCACTTTTCCGGTTGCTCCAAAATGCTACTAGTCTCGACCGCTTGCGCCGATTTTGACCTGGGGTTCGTTCCCGAAACTGATTCGTAAATCTACGTGCATACTATGTCATACCTGAGTTGACCAATTTGTCCAAAGCACTGTGTAACTGGTATAAAAGGTCTGTTATTTTAGGCATACGCTGATTAGTATACACGTGGGGTTTCGCACGAGTTTTGGGGAACGGGCCCCAGATTCGTTCAAAAGGATAGCTGACCAGCTGATGTGGTTTACACGGTTTGTGCCCAGTGGTCAGTATGGTCACTTTGCCCAAAAAATATAAGGAATCTTTCTCCTACAAATCCCATGAATAATCTTGCCATTCATGTCACAAACCATGCGCCTATGATGAGTGCTCATGGGGGTTCACCTCTTTTTGATCAGTGGTCAACATGTGGTCATTGCGGTATTTTGGCCAAAATCTTATGGAATTGTTTGAATTTGTTTCTCAGCATCAAATTAGTGGCCGTAACACACGATTCTTAAGCATGTGTTTTCGCTTAATAGTTCAGGCATATAAGTGTACACAAAATTTTGATCATTGGTCAGCAAGTGGTCATTTTGGCCACATCTTTTCCAACATCTATGACATTTTTCATTTCTGCGTGTCCCTTATGACACTGTAGCGGGAACGCCGGTTCCGCAACTCCGCTAAGGACGGTTGGCCTGGTAATTGGTAGGGGACAGAACCCTATGGCTTCTTCCGGTGAAAAAAGACACACGAACTCGGTCATATATAAGAGCTCACAATTCTAGATTTATTTATCAACTACGTCCATACCGTTTCCAGCTTGGTATGTACAGGATGCTGGGTAGGGTACACATGTAAAATCACTTTTTGGCAGCGTTTCCCCCCTCTAGTCACTGGCCGGCAATCGTAATACAACCATAATGACACCTGGGGTGCATATGTTGGTATTTACACACATGAGTTTTGATATCTTCACAACACAATATGGAAAGCACTTTTTGGGAAGAGTTCCCCCTCTCGGCACTCTGGCCGGCAATCGTAATACAAACAATATGACACATGGGGTGCATAGTTTGTATTTACACACATGAGTTTTGATATCTTACACAACAAATATGAAAGCACTTTTTGGGCAATGTTCCCTCCTCTAGGCACTGGCCGGGCAACGTAAATACATACAACCATAGGACACCTGGGGTGCATATTTTTGTATTTACACAACATAGTTTGATAATTACTTTTACTCTTACACCCTCCTAGTATATAATAACATTTAAAAGGAGACCCCAGTGGGTTCCCAACACAGACACATTGCTTCTTCGTGCCCTTCGTCGCCACACAGTATTCGTAGCCAGGCCCCCTGATGTTCATCGTCCTGGTTACTCCTCCATATGATGCTCATGGTCACATTTTTATGTATTGAAGGCTAAGCCCTCACCCCCAACAAAACGCCGAGCACTACACGTGAGGTGCCTGCCTTCGCATGCATTGCACATAATATTCCATTGTCACTTGTTTATATTTATTTGAAATGCTAAGCCCTCCCCTCCAACAAGATATCAGGACACAGGGGCTTTGCCCCCTGCAAGATCTCAAGAAACATAGGCGAGTCGCTTGCCTTTTTGCATGCGTTGTCACAATATATTTATTGTCACTTATTATTATTTATTGACGCTACGCCTCACCTCTAACAGACTCCGAGCACTACAGTGAGGTGCCTGCCATTCGCAATGCATTGTCACCTAATATTCATTGTCACGTATTATCTATTGAAGGCTAAGCCCGCACTCCCACAAGATAATCAGGACACGGGGGCTTTGCCCCCGACAAGATATCAAAAACATAGGCGAGGCGCTGGCCTTTTTGCATGCGTTGTCACATTATATTTATTGTCCGTGTTATTATTTATTGAAGGCTTAGCCCTCACCTCCATCAAGACGGCCGAGCACTAGAGTGAGGTGCCTGCCCTTCGCATGCCTTGTCACATAATATTTCTGTCATTGTTTTTTCTTTAGTGAAGGCTAGCCCTCAGCCCCATCAAGATATCAGGACACATGGGCTTTGCCCCTACAAGATATCAAAGAAACATAGGCGAGGCGCTTTCCTTTTTGCATGCGTTTTCACATTTATATTTATTGTCACTTAGTATTATTTATGAAGGCTAAACCCTCACCTCTAACAGACGACTACAGTGAGGTCCTGCCTTTCGCATGCATTCTCACCATTTGTGACATTAATTGTGACATTATAATTTGTTGACATATTTGACAGTTAAATTTTGACTATTGTGACATTTGGATTGACACATTTTAATTTGTGACATTGGATGTGACACATTTTAATGTGACAGTTGGATTTGACCCCTTTTAATTTGTGACATTGGATGTGACACATTTTAATTTGTGACATTGGGTTGACACATTTTTAATTGTGACATTTGGATGTGACACATTTTAATTTGTGACACTGGATTGACACTTTTTAATTGTGACTTGGATGTACACATGTCCGTTAATGGAACCCCGACATCCATCTTACCGTCTTCTGCTGAATAAACGGGTTAGTACATAATAGAACTAAGTTTACATGCTGTAATTATATTATTTCTCACCCAACCCCCCTAACGTTCATGTCACCATTCGCTATGATGTGAGGTTTCAGCCATCCTCGTTACATAATAATATAAACACAACTATACACAATTCCTTCTTGCCTGCGCCAGCATGTATCCCGCGATTAATTTAATGACTAAGTATTTGAAATAACTCACTTATCATCTTGTAAAATTATCTCCATAAAATCTCCAATGCGTTCCTTAAATGCGCCAATATATTTTGTACCATATTTTGTACCGGCAATTTGATCAATTAATCTAAATAACCCGCCAGTCTATACTTTACATGACGCGGGCTACTCGTTGTATTAATCAATTGATGAGGCTGAGTTTGGACTTCGTTTATTACTCAAAATAGTGGACAGAAATACCCAGAAATTTCGATTTCTTCCTAGCAATACAAAAGAGATCGGATTGAAAGGAAACTGGCCAACTACAAATAAAGTTGCGTGGTCGTTTCCAGTCAATACTTTGGATTTTATCCTATGTGATGCCATAGAAACTGTGTCTATCCCAGAATTGGTTTAAAAAATTGACACAACAAATTATCTAAAAATTATAAGGCTTTGGTCACCTGTGTGTAACAATGAATAACTTTTATCTTCACTATTCATTAAACTAGCTTTCACTATGCTTCACTGAAATATTCATGGTTTAGTTGCGGCTTCTTTGAATATTCTAGGGTTTATGCTTTGGACTATTGATTGGGGACGTGAATGGCCCAACCGCTCCGGGTTGGCTATCATGGCTTTAGCGCACATCATACCACACATACAAGGACGAAAAGTTTTTACATACTAATCCCTCAATTCATACCCCCACCTACAAAAAGTAGAGGCATTACACTAATTAGAAATCTAGTATACCTTAATATATTGCATGCGTATGAGTTCCGTAGGGCTACGATGATGTAACTTGGTGAAAAGGAGGGGGTAGGGGTGGGGTGACATGTTGGGTACCCTCCTGTGACCTTTGGCGATAAAATGTAACCATTAATAGAGTGCATGAGTATGAAATCCGTAAGGGCTACGATGATGTAAAGTGGTGGAATGAGGGGCGGGGGGGTGACATGTTGATGACCTTATATGACCCTTGACTGACTCATGGGATATTTGGCACCATTCACAGACCGCGACGGCAGACGACACTCGAGGTCAGGGTACCAGGATGTATTTTATACAGGTACAACCGCGGTATTAACTACCAATTAGCTCAAGGTCCTGTACGTGTTTGTATTCACTTGCATAATCTAAAATGTATTGGTGTTAGGCGAGGATATTAGAATAATGTTTTTAAAAAAAGATGCGTCCTTGACGGACAAACTATTCAACAATCGGCATTATTTGCTAGCTTAGTTGGGGATGTCAGAAGGATCTTGCTGGATGTCTCGAGAATCACATCACGTAGTTAAGGGGGCGACAACCCTTTTTTGGCACGGTAACTTCCACATGTGAAGTCTGCCAGATAACTGATCAATCGCACGATGGAAAGTGACCAGCAAATGTGCACGGGTGACAGAGATGAAAATGGGGGGGGGATATCTCCATAAGTGCTTTGGTCTTGGATGTTATTTGGAAACTCGCATAATAGCTTGGTGTAGGTGCCATCCAGTCTATCACTGTAGTTCTTTCTTCATGTCCAGGTCTCAGATCAATATAAACAGGATAATCTATCCACAGGCTCTCTAAAGAATCTAAGCTTGGTGATTGGAGATAGCAGATTGCCATAAGTGGTGTAGTTTATTCAGGCATTCCAAGTTGTCCTTTTCGGACAGGAAGTCTTTCTTGTGCGGAACATAGGATCTAGATACTGAAGTCGTGACCTCTTGGTTGGATACCATATGTAGGAGATAGGTTGATGATCCAAAATTATTAGTTGACGGTCATAATATTCCGTCTTTTGGCATTTCGATGTAGGCCGACTTGGTCTGCAGACATTCTCAAGTCTGTTAGTAGATCTTGTGGCACCGCATTATCAGATCAGCTGTTTAGAGCTAGATCATCTGCGTAGTCAAGGTCTGTGAGATATGACTTTGGTGACGTCTAACGCTTGGGTTTGATGGCGAGTCCTTTGTCGTTCATGATGTCAAGACTTCTGTCTGAGGATGTAATAAACCACGACTACAGAGAGATAGGGAGCAAGGAGTCTCTCCTTGAGTATTCCTAGTTGTTAGGAACTCATTGTGTGGCCCTTCCATGGTCTGCACAAAGCTATATGGGTTAGCATACATGGTGGCCATTTGCCCTTGACAGTCCTCATCCTGGACCCCGTAGTTGGCGAGATAATGCAGCATTACATCCCTCTTTACACTGTCAATGCCTTGGGAAAAATCTACAAACACAATTGAGGCTTTCTCTTGGAAATTTCTCAACTCTTCTATGATCCTCTTGAGGGCAATTATCTGGGGGTAGTGTTGATCTGCCTTATGCGAAAACCATTCTGGGTTTGTCGTTCGAGAATGGGAATTCTATGTGAGGAGTGATTGTGTTGAGCAGCATGGAGTTTAGATCTTAGAGCATCTGACATCCAACTTAATGACAAACCGAGACATTGGCGCTACATGGCTGAACAGCATCTCGCTGCGCCGTTATATAGATAATAGCTAAGCTTACTTAATCCTATTCCAGACCAGGAATGACCCGTAAGTCACTGTGTATGTGAGTTGTTGTTAAAAGTCTCAGGCGTGGCGGGTCTGTGTAGGTGTCGCTGTCTCTGTCTCCAAATAACCAAAAAATCCCCTTTTTACCGTTACTCTGCCAATGTTAAACCTGTTTTGTTCAACACACATTTTTATAGCGCACACTTATGTATTTTTTTGTAGAGGCTGTGTTCTTTCCTTTCATGGGGAACGAAATATCTACTTTCAAAGTTTTTTAATAATAACTATTAAGTTGAAAAGGCCTTCCATCATAATATAAGATAATATCAATTCCGGTTAACAAACCGAAATCGTACAATTTCAATTAAATAATTTGTTTGACGCAAAGCACAAGGTACCTGTCCTCGTTCAAAATAATGATCTTGAGCTCTATACGGTGTGGTCAATTAACTTTTCCCATAATTTATGTTTTAATATTGGCTGCCGAATTCTCAATGTCAATGTGAATTGTTCTTGTGATTTGTTCTAGTGATGAAAAAAATGTAAAGTGCTTTGAACTTAATTGAATAAGGTCGCGATATAAATACTATGTTGATTCTTGAGTAAATGTTAATAAAAAAGACACTGACACATTTGAAAAAATGTGCGCCTCAAGAATTTTCAATATTGATATTTTGCCATGTTTGTAAAGCTTCTTTTATTAGCCCTCACCTGAAATGATTACGACAAATCAGCGCCCTTATGGGTTAAACAGAACGCTTTTTATAATAAATTGATTTCCGGCGACATTTATTCAGCGTTTAACACAAGAAAAACACACGCCGGAGATGATTTCCAACGGCATGCACCGGTTTGACAGTCTGGACCTTTGTGGTTTTTAATATCAAGAAGACGAGTATATGATATTCCTGTATACACACATTTGTTGTATTAAAGTTACGACAAACTTCAAAGTTAGCCTACAAAATTACCTGGATATAGTCGATGGGACATGTCCTTTATGCTGTTGTTTTGTTAGTCCCCATCTGGGGGGCTCTAAAGTGAAACCAGTTGATAAATTCATAATAAATTATGACGATCACATACCCTGTACTGTTCCCGCACATAAAATGGCACAGTTTCTTAAAAAATATTATAAAATGTCACTTCAATTCATTCCCCCAATACCAGTGAATAATGGATACACAAAGACTTTTCAACACAATGGAGTTAAAGCTATTCAATCAACGGCCCGGTATGCCGTGTAGAAAACACTCTTCAATCCCCTTCATCTGGGAAAAAAAAGTGCGGACATTGTTATAATTGTCGTTCATCTAAGAGATTCAGCTGTTTACGCCTCCCACTTTAGACTGAGTATATTTCAAGTTCCACGGACAAAATACTTAACCTCAATTCACGAATAAATAAATTTGAGCTTCTATAGTGCGTGTTTCAATTAACTTTGGCCATGTTTTTCAATCACTTTTTATTCGAACAGGAAGACCATGAACAAACATCATAAGAGAATGTTTCTGGGCAATCTTGATCCTACAATATTGGTGCAGAACCAAAATCGTACTTTATTGCTAAACTTCATTTCTATTCAATTTACCGCGTTTCAGAAGAAAATTTTAGTGTCACAACGACCTATATTATAATGTACACTGGTTTAGTTATTGGAGCGAGGGGACGGGATTGTGTTATCCCCGAATCTTGGAGGTGGTACCACCTGGCTATAACAATGCCTTACTAACCCTGCCCATTATATCTTTAGCTCATGGTTTTCTGAGTCGATACATATCATTGTCTCTCTATTGGGAAAGAAATTGAGTGACTTTTTATATTTTTTAAGAAAAATGTTCCATTTTTATGTGCGGGAAACAAGACAGTTTTATGTGATCTTCAATAAATTTCTTATGAATTTACACTTGGTTTTTCCCTTACCCCAGATGGGGACTACCGAATTTGGTTTACTTTGTTATTTGGTCCACGTCCCATGGTCTGGAGGTCTTTAGCCTCATTTCGGATTCTGTTAGGAGAATATTCTATAATGTCATGTAAACCCCCTGAAATGTGGTGGGAAACCCCAACCAGGAAAACTCTTTTCATCATGCGTGTTTGTTACAGAAGGAACATATGTTAAAAGAGCCATTGGAACCACGTTCTGTTAAAACCCCGATGATTGATTTGTCAGTTAAGTTAAAGGTTATTAATTATCTTGGTTAAAAAACTGGATGGGGGCCCACATGGGTGATGAAATGTCCGTGAATCAGTGGTAAGGTTTGGTCATTCAGGATTTTGCACTGCAACGAGTGAAATTGAATGAGATTACTTTGTCAGCAGAAGTGAGAGACATTGAGACAATAAGTGATGTGACCCTCATGTTTGTATCATGGCCTGTCAATAGATGGTTGGGTAATAGGAAGATTTAGTTTATTTCGTTATAGGGTTACTGGATTATGGTAAGTCAATTCGATATAATTTAGTATAAGTTTTGCAGTAGAAGGAAATACAGTTAAGTACATTGGTGGGTATGTTTATACATTAGTATTGATTTTCCATTTGGGTTCCCGTCCAGACCTTTCCGGTGCAAACATAGGAAGCACTTACTAACTAAAATCAGAAAATAATGAACCAACACCACAAGACCTGAATGAATTTACCTTACCATATTACATTAACTGCAGGGGAAGAACGTTTTACCACTCGATATTAACAAATATGGAACATTTCTTAGAAAAAAAAAATCCAAATAACTCCTACAATGACACTACTAGCAATTTAAAACCTTGATTTTGTCAACACATTTATAGAGCCACACTTGATGTATTTTGTAGAGGCTGTGTTTCTTTCATGGGGAACGAAATATCTACTTTCAAGGTTTGTAATAATAAACTATTAAAGTTGAAAGGGACCTCCATTCATAATATAAGTATAATATCAATTTCCTGTAACAAACTCTCGAAATCGTACAAATTCAGATTAAAGAATGTATGACGACACAAAGCACAAGGGTACCTGTCCTCGTTCAAAATAACTCACCAGTTTACATAATGATATAGGCCTAATAATAATAAAAAATTAATTTTATGTTTTAATTGGATGCCGCCGAATTCTCAATGTCAATGTGATTTGTTCTTGTGATTGTTCTAGTGATGAAAAAAAATTCAAAGTGCTTGAACTTAATTGAATAAGGCGCTATATAAATCGCTATGTGTTGATTCTTGAATTAAAATGTTGTAAAAAGAAACTGGTGACACCATTTGAAAAAAATAGTGCGACCTCAAGAATTTTAAAATTGATATTTTGCATGTTTGTAAGCTTTTATATAGCCCTCACCTGAAATGATTAAGACCAAATCAGCGTCCCTATGGATAAAAGAAAGATTTTATAAGAAAAATTGATTCGGCGACATTTATTCAGCGTTGAACAAAGAAACACACGCCGGACGGGATGTGATTTTCACGGAATGCAACCTTTGGATCCAGTCTTGTGACACTTTGTGATGGATTTTAATAGCAATAAGTACGAGTCTATGATATTCATGTAATACACAATTTGTTGTTTCAAGTTACGACCAAAACTTATTAGCTACAAATACCTGGATAGTCGATGGGACCATGTCCTTCTATGTGTGTTTGTTAGTCCCAATCTGGGGCGGCTACAAGAAACCCCAGTGTTAATTCATATTAAATTATTACGATCACTTAACTGTCTGTTCCCGCACATAAAAACTGCACATGTTTCTGAAAAATATATAAAATTGTTTTTAAAACTGCAATTTCATTTCCCCAATAATCAGTGACTATTGGATACACATAGACTTAAGCAAAATTGGAGTTAAAAACGATATTCGAATCACCGGCCGGTATGACAGTGTAGAAAAACACTTCAAATTCAGTTCATATGGGAGGGCAGGAACATTGTTATATTGTCGTGCAGCTGAAGAATTTCAGCTGTTACGCTCGCCAATTTAGACTGAGTACTTTCAGGACAAAATGATTCCCATACATTCACAGATAAAAATATTGAGCTTCTATAGGGCGTGTTCAATTAACCCTTGGCCATGTTTTTCATCATTCTTTCGAAAAGGAAGACACAGGAACAAACATTATAAGAGAATGTGCTGGGCAGGCTTGACCTAACAACTTGTGAAGAACAAAATTTAAATATTGATTACTTCATTTCTATTCAATTTACCGCGTTTTCAGAAGAAAATTTAGTGATCAACGACCTATATTATAATGTACAATGGTTAGTTATTGTGAGAGAGGACGGGATTGTAACTCAACCCGAATAGGGAGGTGGAACCACTGCGCTAACATGGCCTTACATACCGGCCCATTGAATATATTTAGCTCATGGTTTGCTGAAGTTATAACATATCCATTGGTCTTGCTAATTGGGAAAAACGAAAATTGAGGTGACATTTTTATATATTTTAAGGAAAATGTGCCAGTTTAGTGCCCCGGGGGGAACAGACAGTTATGTGATCGTAATAATTATTATGAATTGTACAACTGTTTTCCCTTAGCCCCCAAATGGGGACTACAGAATTTGTGATACAGTTGGTTATTTGGTCCACGTCCCATGCGTCGAGGATGTCTTAGCCTCATTGGGATTCTGTTAGGAGAATATTCTATAATGTCATGTAAACCATGAAATGGTGGTGGGAATTAAACAACTGGAAAAACGTCTTTTCACAGTGAGGTTTGTTACAGTAAGGAACATATAGTTAAAAAGCCATTGGACCACGTTCTGTTAAAACCCCGATGATTGATTTGTCAGGTAAGTAAAGGTTTATTATTATATTGGGTTTGAAAAACATACTGGTGTGGCCAAATGTGATGAATGTCAGTGAAATCCAGTGTAAGGTGGTCATCGGATTTTGACTGCACGAGTGAAATTGATTTGAGATTTAAGGTTGTCAGCAAGAAGTGAGAGACAAGTGAGAATAATAAGATGACAGGGTGACACTCGGTTTGTATCAAGTGGCCTGTCAATAGATGGTTGGGAAGAGGAAGATTTAGTAATTTCGTTATAGAGTTACTGGAGTGATGGTGTAAAGTGAAGTCGATATAATTAGTATAAGGGTGGGCAGTCTAATGAAATAAAGTCAAGGGACATTTGGTTGCGGGTAAGTTTAGAAACTGAGTAGTTGATTGTCATTTGGGTTCCAGTCCAGGCCTTTCCGGTGCAAACAGAGAAGAACTTACTACTAAAATCAGAAAATAATGACACACCAAAAGACCTGAATGAACTTTACATTACCATATTATCATTAAATGCAGGGGAAGAAAAAGATTAACACTCGATATTAACAAATATGAACCCATTCTAAATTATAAGCACTTAGGCCAAATAAACAAATGGCAGGGGAATCGAACCACGACCTGCCAATTATTATCCCGAAACCAGCTCGGAACAGAGCCTCTTGGGCACTGGTTAAAACCAAATCTTTAAAAATTCGAAAAGACGGCAAGTTTTTTAATAAAGTGTTCCATTCTATTGGTAGTTCTGACAAATGCATAAGCTGATCAATATGTTTGTGTGTTTAAATTGCGGTTTTTCACAAACACATGAAATAGGTGTTAAGGCTCAAGCCATTGAGGTTCGTATTTTCGTGGTGGTAGCATTACAATAAGGTGTATAGTAAGAATTAGTAAGAAGTGGAGGGTGAATGGTAACTAAGAGTGCGAGAACGAAGGAGAGAGAGAGTGAATTAAGTAGACGGATAGATGGCGATATTAAGCACAACGCATCCTATGTACAATCAGGACGAATCGAAACTTAATAAAAAAGTTAGGCATAAAGACGAAACGCATTGTTCCACTTTTCAGCAACATGAAATGTGGACTATGAAGTACCTGATGTATCGATGGCAACTCTACTGAAACATAGTGCAATCCTTTGAATAAAGTGAACATCTGAAAAGGTGCAGAAGTTTAAACGCGGTTTACTGTACTTAAACTCCAAATTACGATGGACTCCAAACAGTGATGTAAATGTAGAATTATGTTAGAGTTGGTTTTATATGAAAGTCTTACAAGAAAGCCCAAACAATACTGCAACGATGTCTGTGTCTAGATCTAGAACAATTCTTGGAAAAATATGACCGCAAAGCTGATGTGTTGAAATGAATTGAGTTGGCGCTCACTTGAATATGTGGGGACTACAGATCTTTGTATTGTTTCACAAATCAGCTTTTGGAAGGATTACAGAAAGCAATGGCTCCACATTTCAACTAAAGGGGTTGTTCGAATCGGCGGTAGCTATTGCAATTATGACAATAACTGAATAGATTATAGGTTTCATGGTTTTGTTTTTTAAAAAAACATTGGACTTTAACACGACACCGTAGAAATATGTAAAACTCTACCACGATCTTTTATTTTACCTGCATGCATGTAGTTTTACGTTTTTTGTTTCAGGCGAAAAGCTAAAAAACAAGACACGGGCAGAAATGAGCATACGTTGAAAAGCAATTGGAGACACACAAAAAAACACACAAAATGTCAGAACCATTCCCAAAAGAACCATATTTAATGCTGTTAAACATTGGTAAAATTAACATATTTGCGTAATTTTCAGGCGAAAAGACTAAAACAAGACATGGGCAGAAATGAGCATATTTTGAAAAGACATTGGAGACAAAAAAATTCAGAACCATCCCAAAGAGAATCATCTAATATTCCTAAAATAGGCCTATACGCAAGACCAAATGAAGGAAACGATAATGAACAAATGATGAATGTCAATGAAAAACGACTCATTTGCTTTTTAATACGCTGGTCTTGATATTGACGAATTCGAGGAGCAATTGGACGAAAACCAATGACACAAGGTTGAAATACAGTGACACAAAAGTGAATATCAGTTGCAGAATAATTTCAATTGATTTTCCAGGACGAATTCCAGTTGTCTGTTTTATCAAAATCAATTGCACAAGTGTGAAATTAACCAGGAAAACCTATAGTATTACGTTATAATGCGAATAACAATAAAAAAATACACATTTTGGTGAATGCTTGACTTTTATACCATACGATATCCCATTCTGAGATATCGTAATGTTGATGTTTTATGGTAGCCTTTAATGCTCTTTAACTTTTAAAACCAGAATAAACTGTTTTTAATTTTAATTAACAAAAGTTGCTGTTTCAGAAATACTTACGTAAATGACAGAAAATGGTATTTTGAACAATTTCATTAAAAGTTCGTAATTAAAAATATAAATATGATATTCAATTCGTTCTTTTTGATTTTAAAAACATTAGCCAAGGTGCATAATGTAGTGACAAAATATTTAATCAAATTTAATCACAAAGGTGGTTTTTAGAAAAGGTGCCAAATAGTTGTTTTGCAAAAGGAATTTTTCAAGTAAAAGGTAATTCATAATAAGAAAAATATAAAGATGGCATTTGAACGATCTTCTCTTACACTGGTTCAACTTTTACTAAAAATAAACTTAAAGCAATATTAGCACATTTTTTGAAGAGCGCCCCCAATTTTTCAAAAAATGTGAGATTTTTACACGGTTGCATTGGTAACTGGCTAGTAAACCATACCTGTGAATGGTTAAGCTCGAAAATGTCTGTGTCTCACAAACGAAGGAATTTTGTAATTAGAATAATTATTATCGGGATCCCGATAATAATTCAACGGCTGCTGGAAACGGCCTTCCAATGTGAAATAGCCCGGAAATAGCGCCATGTACGTGTCTACGCTCATTCATTAGTTGTTTTATTGGTTCAGGCAAGTCAAGTTAGAGGTTATTTTCTCGAGATGGCACTATTTCATCATGTGCGGACATAAACATAGCATTTCCAGCTCTGTCGTTAAGTCCAATCTGGGATCAAAATTCTTATTATAAAATCGCTTATTTTATGATAAATACGCATTTTTGAGCACTCTCGTTCGCAGGTATAGTTTCCTAGACAATCACCAACGTAACTGTACTGTGCCAAAATATCAAATTTTGAAAATTGGGGGCGCTCTTCAAAAAATGTGCCATTATTGCTTTAATATTCAATAGTTATGAGACTGCTTACTTCTTCTTATCGTGTCCAAACACTGTGGTTCTCAAATATGATCCAGCCAGAGATGGGTACAACGTCTGGCTGCTTCACTGAATTCCG
>JAMKCH010051201.1:0-11493 GCA_023653785.1 Ophioderma brevispina
AAATTATAAGATAATTACATAACAGATTAATACTGTTAAATTTCTAATACACCTTCCTACTTGGAGTATGATTACAAGGCGGCCTTCAGGCGCCTTGTTCTGTTTCTGACGCGTTCTTCTTCTTCTTTCATCAACACTTCAACTACTTCTAGCTCAGTCACTATTTGACGTATTGTGACTAGACTTACACCAAATGACCGCTGACTTGGACCATTTATGTCACATGACATTGACCCCTGTCTGACCTTTGACCTGGCCACAGGCGTCAAATATGTAATTTTTGTTACAAATTATCTTCTTCTACAGCATTACGCCGATATCAACCAAACTGGTTCAGAGGAACCACTGACCCTTGCTTCATATAGGGTGTTCAGGGATAAGGAGTCAAAGGTCATTAAGGGGGTCATTTCTGGTTTGAAAGTCAAAAATTGTGAAAAATATTCAAAAAATTGCTGTCCTTACAAATTACGTAGCAGAGTGACGTCATTAGAGCACATGTATTGTTACTAGCCAGGGTCTTCGGGTTGTCCTCAGTTTCAGGATCAAAGGTCATTAAGGGGTCACTTCCGGTCAAAACCCAAAAATATTCCAAAATGTTTAAATGTTTTTATCTCAAAACCCAAACATAGTACAGTGACCTAACTTGCAGATATGCATTCATGTTACCTGGTGTATGCAAGGTATTTTTATTTTGGAGGTCAAAGGTCATTTGAAGTCATTTCCGGTGTTAAGGTAAATAATTTCAAGAATTTTTATCTCCAGAACTAAGCATAGTAGAATTTTTTTTATTTGCATTGGAACAATGCATTTTTGTTGTGTACACGAGGTTTTTTTTATACCGGGATCAAAGGTCATTAAGGGGGTCAAAAGGTCAATTTTGCCAAAAAATGCTAAAAATAAGACCAAATTGGATTTATCTTAGCCTAAAGAGGACAGATAAAGCCCGTCATTACTACAGTGATGTAACATTTATAGTAGAAGAGGTCTATGATAGTCTCGACCCCAAAGGTCAAAATCTACAAACAAGCTCCGATTGAGCTGAAATTTGTCAGGGATAATCCTTGTGGCATCATAAATACAGAACAAGTACAGTTGACCCCATCCGTGACCCAGGGGTCACGTTATAGGGGTGAAAGGTCAAATCCCTGACATGCTTGGATTGAGTTGAAACTCAATAATATTGATCCTTGTAAAGTTGTTAACTCGTAAAAATACATTTAATGACATTTTGGTGAAGTTACAGGGGTCAAAGGTCAAGTCACCTCAAGGGGTCATTAAGGGGATCACCATCCATTCCCAATACGGCCGCCTTGTAAATTAGATCTGTCCCAGGTCTAGTTTGACATCTTTCATTTAAAAAAATGGCTTGCAATTATTTGACACAGGCACCTATCAAATGTTTTTAGAAAAGCAAACAATTTTGAACAGTGAAATAATATCTTTTGCTCTTAATATTTTTTTTAGTTGTGATAATTTTCCCAAATCTTACTCTATGATTTCAACATCTGCTTCATCTGTGCAGGATGGTCTTTGAATGGTTGATGTCACTGATGGCAGAAACTGAAAGAAAAGATTCTCTGGAGCTCTGTCAAATGACTGTTTTTCATCTTTCCATCGATGATGTGGTGTCCTCTCTTCTTTCAAAAAGGAGTGTTGTTGCAAGGTAACTGAAGTAGGCAATACTTTCCTCTCCAGCCAGTGTCTGGAGTCTGCAGAAGTTTGTGACAGATACTTCTCTGGAAATATTTCCTGTTGTTTGGTTGATTTCAAAGATACTTGTGACAAGTTATGCTGTGATGGCATCCTGTTAAACTGGTTGGATGGCTGTTCCTTTACAACAAAATTCTGCCAGAGAAAAGAAATGAAAAGATAATGTTACAATATCACATGGAACATGGAAGCCAAAGTCAGAATACCCTTCAAACACAAACAAGTGAGCCTTGTGCATGCACAAATGATATGGAATTCGTAACTGCATAGTTTATTTTATTATGACTAATCATAAATGATTGGGTCAAGAATTTGGATCAAGAATTTGTGATGTCCAAAATGTAATTACAATAATAGTGACAATTATAACATAACAATGTCCTTCATACTACAGAGAAGTGTCCTCTCTGTTAACTTAGGCCAAGAAAAAAAACAAGTTTGTCTCAGAAGACCATGCGCATTAGGTTTAAAATTGCTTTTTGACTGCATAATTTTTTTTTTAGGTTTTTACTTTAAATTTTTTTGGCAAAAAATTCAGAAAAAAAATTAAAATTTGGCCGCAAAGCGGCCGAAAAATTGAAAAAAGTGGGCCAAAAATGCATTAAAAAAAAAAGAAAGAACAACTGCATTTCGCATTAGCATTTTTCTAAAAAAAAAACGCATTTCGCATTAGCATTTTTCACATTTCTTCTGAGACAAACTTGTTTTTTTTTGGCCTTATAGTGTAGAAGTTGAAAGGTGTTTTAGTTCAATGATGAAGTTATGATGACACACTTACAGAGTGAAGATTTCGGAATTGGTAGCTTGTACCTTTAAAGTTATATGATAACAAATCTGTGAGAATTTTCTTCAGTAATTCTCTTTCTCAGAGCAGTCCTGAAGATTACAGTACATTGTCCAGCAGCTCAATATGACAGGGTCCTATAGGTCCCTTGACAGCAATAAAAGTCTGTGATGCAGTACAGTCTGTCAAAAAATCCACTTTTACGACCAAACAAGGCGAACCCGTATTTACATGATGCGTAAAATATTCCCCGCCGAGGCAACAAGCACAATGATGATAATGATGTCAACACACTGTTAAAAATGTTCATTTAAAAAAATGTCTTTTAAATGGCAGCTGGGACTCACACAGTTAAAACAAATTTTTTTTACAGTTATTTTCACTTACAACAGTTAAAATACCATTTTTTACAGTTAATTGGACGT
This sequence comes from Ophioderma brevispina, assembly GCA_023653785.1. NCBI lineage: Eukaryota > Metazoa > Echinodermata > Ophiuroidea > Amphilepidida > Ophiodermatidae > Ophioderma > Ophioderma brevispina. The sequence goes on from JAMKCH010051201.1 coordinate 2,920, forward strand.
TTTGAGTTCCAGCTGAGAGTTAAAACGACGTTTTTTTAAGAACATTTTTAACAGTGTGGTTATGATCTCAAGATCAATTACCTTAATTATGACCACACTTGCACTTTCCCATTTGATCATTTTGATCTTGAATTTAAATTCTCTGAATGAAAAGCAAAAGCAATTATTGAAGCTGAAACTTAGAGATGCTAAAATTATATCTTTGAATGTACCTACCTTTGCAGCATTTCTGATTTCTTTGGTGTTGTTTGTACATTCCTGGTCCATACTGGAAAGAAACATAATTACTGTAAAGCAATTTACTATATGGCACATGATTATCTACATCATATTTGACTATATTTTATTATAAACTGCATTAATTTTGCATTTTACTGCAAAAGGCGTTTTTTATTTTTTTATTAGGCTCTTTTTTCGCAAAATCCATTGCATGAGTGGGCCATGGTGCATTTGTGAGAAAAGTGGCTAAATTAATGATTTCAAACAATATCACTTCTGGAATGAAATCTAAAACCAATTTCTAAGTAGGCAAAATGTTCAAAATAAACAAGGGAGGGGAGATATTTACTACAATTTTGAATTCAGAGGTTTTTCTTTTGTCATTGTCCCAAAGGCAATGGCAACAATTTTTATTAGGCTCTTGTTTTGCAAAATCCATTGCATGAGTGCGGGCATGGTGCAATTGTGAGAAGTGGCTAAAATTAATTATTTCAAACAAACATCACTTATGTAATGAAATCTAACAACAATTCTAACTAGAATTTTGTGGTTCTCGGCTTTTGCGCTCGCTATATTCAAAGAATATAAGTTGTGGGCTGCTCCATGACCTTTGACCTTGGCATATGACCTTTGACCTCATCAACATATGAGGGATACCTTGGTGCACCTATGACACAAGTTGGTTCCAATTGAACATCAACTTTTCAATTGAGGCCAATTTAAAAAAAACACACACACACACACATACATACATCTACACATACACATGCACAATGGATTGCTAAGCTGGTCCTCCAACTATAGCTGGTGGCCATGCAAAATGTTCAAAATAAACAAGGTGAGATATTTACTACAATTTTGAATTCAGAGGGTTTTCTTTTGTCATTGTCACTTTTTCACAAGGGGGGAAAAAGAGGGGAGGGGACAATGGTTTGGTCCGTCTCTCCCTGTATACCATACCTTATTAAGCCTGCTTCTGCCAAGAGTAGTTTTTAAAGTGCACCGGGTGACATAGGCAACCTCAATATCATCTAACCTATGAAAGGGTTACCATAGAACTCCTAGACTGGTTGAGGTCAACCCTGGTCACCTTACCTCTGGATATTGGGCTTGATGAGTCTGAAATTGTAATAATAGCGAACAGGCGTACTGTACTATAGCTTGCACAATATCCCCATTCCCTGATAATGCCCATCCTTCAAGTATTCGACAAAACATTTATTTCATTCATGACCTGTTAGCCCTTCTCTCGCCCCGCATTGTTTTTGTACCCATCAGCTCTATCACATTATAGTTGTCAGATGATCACAGATTTTGCAATACCTCAAAACCACTATGTGCAGCCCATACAAATAATGCCATATTTTTATGGATTGTTAAGCAGAAAAATTAACTGCTCAGATCCAGCTAAGCAATTTATGCCAAGTTATGGGCACATAATCTCAATGCCAAGTATTGGCCTGGGTTAACTTACCATTTTTTGCTGAATTTCTGGGCACTGTAGTTTGCAGCCTGAAGGGATAACAAGTCTGTACTCAAGGGAAGCTTGCGTTTTCTTGGGGATGATGGTTTCTCTAGTCTTCTCACTTTATTTTGATACCGCTTCTTTTCGAAATATTCCTTTTTAATAATAATATAAAAGAAATAATAATGATGAGGCAGGCCTATAAGATTGGAGATGTTAGCTCAAGTTGTGACCTACTCATGATGAAACAAAGGAAATAAAATAAGTAAAGTTTAAACATCAAGCAGTGTAGTTTAAAAATAATTCCTGTCAACCAAAAAACTAGAGTTAGTGCAGATTCATAGCATAGCACATTAGACAGATGATCTTAAAGGTGCAACGAGAGATTTTGAGGCACCCAAATATTGTGTCGTAATAGTAATTTCAAATAGATTAGACACTCAATAGATTTCTTACCTTGTATTATGCTACAGAAATGTCTTAAAAGAGAGAAAAAAAAAAGGTGATTTTGATTTGCTTATATTTCAATGTAAAACATAGGCTGAATTTTGTATTTGCTCCTATACGAAATTAGAAATTGCACAATTTTTCTACCAAAGAAACATTTCTCAGCTTAATCCTTTCAGATGGGATATTTTTGATGGAAAGCTTTACAGCAGGGCAAAAATCAGAACTTTCAATTTTTTTAGGGACACGTCGGACACCTGATATGTGAAATCTCTCAGTGACACCTAATCTCCCTGTTATATGCACCACATGTACATGCATCTTACTCATCAATCATTGAACCAATCATGCTCTGGTATTGGATGTCAGGCAACAACATGCATGACACATCATGTATCACAAACTATGAAAGAGACTTCTGACCCCTTAATTATCCTTAACCACACTTCAAGTCAGTGACCTAGCCCTAAAGTTACCAAAACCTAAAGGATCAGTATCATGATTACATTCAGTAAACAGGTATTTGAGTGCATTTTTAAAGGTGCGCCTAAAAAAATTGAAAGTACTGATTTTTGCCCTGATGTAAAGCTTTCCATTAAAAATATCCCACCTAAAAGGATTAAGCTGAGAAATGTTTCTTTGGTACAAAAATTGTGTAATTTCTAATTTTGTATAGGAGCAAATACAAAATTCAGCCTATGTTTTACATTGAAGCAGTGGCATAACTAGCTTTTTTTGGGGGTCACACATATTTCCAGGGGGGACGCATATGTTAAAATTTGTTAGTATAGTGTAACTATATGCTATGTTGTTTTCACTGTAAATTAGCATGTGTGCAGAAATGCGCTAATTTTTCAGGGCAAGGGGGGTAGAAAGATTCCCCACAAGGGGGGGCAGCTGCCCCTCTGTCCCCCTTCTGGGTACGCCACTGCATTGAAATTAAATATAAGCAAATCAAAATCACCTTTTTCTCTCTTTTAAGACATCTATAGCCAAATATTAGGTAAGAAGTCTATTGAGTGTATAATCTATATGAAATTACTATTATTATGACACAATATTTGGGTGTCCCTCTCATTGCACCTTTAAAACATTATTCTGGCTAGTACCCACATCCATTTCTATGGAGTGTGGAAGAAGCAGCATTTAAGCACTTTCCAACATCAACCTCAAAAAGACCTTCAATATTTTTTAACATTTTATCAATACCACACGTGGGCAACTCAACAAGAACCAACTGGTGAATATTCATCCATTACTGGAATAAGCATCATTCTTGTTTCAATGAAAAATAAAATCACTTTAAATGACCCTTGACCTTATTTCCGTGGGGGTACTCTCACTGTGGAAGTGACACGTATGGAAGGCTGTTAAGACCCCCATTTTCAGCTTTTGTTGTCACCCAAAGACTTATTTTAATTTTTTTCTTAATTACACCCAAAGACCCCATTTTTTTTAAATTTTACAGTCACCCAAAGACCCCTATTTTTTTTTGGGGGGTGGAATTTTTAAAATTTTCACCCAAAGACCTATATTTTTTAGAAAATTTCGCAACTTGAAAAAATCTCACCCAAAGACCCCATTTTTGTCCCCAAAATTGTCACTTGAAAAACCCTTACTTTGGGGGTAATTGGCTGGCTCTCACCCAAAGATCCCCATTTTTTAATTCTCTGTTACCAAATGCCCCTAGGTTTGGAAGCGCCAGCCCTGCACCCGTCCCATACCCATTTCATATGGGAGTGCCTTCCTCCCCCCCCCCCCCCCCCCCCCCCCCACGGGATGAGCCCAGAGTTGGATTCATTTGAATTAAAATTTGGCAATTATACAAAATCATAGAGCAACAAAAATTCTGAAAATAAGCTTACATTTTGTGAAATATTGCACTTTTCACCAAATTATTTTTTCATTCAGTTTTAAATTTACTTTGTTTACTTTTCAAATATGACAACTCCAACATTGCACAGATTATGTAATGAAAAGAATATGGGCAATTCCACCGTCATGGACGTTACATTTTTTGCCCACCCTCTCTGTATTCAAAATGTATTCCAACACACTTGAAAGCTAAGGAATTTAATTTTATTTCTGGTACTGATAGTTAACATACTAATGTTTAACAAGAACATCAAACATCTAGAAAGCTCTAGTTAATTAACAAGAAAAGAGCTATAGAAGTCGGCGTCATGGACGTTACGAAAATGGACAAGCACTTTTTTGGACATCATTTATAACCAAAACTCTCTGAAGTTGCAATCTCAAGTTTCATTATTCCTGTTTAGTATTTTAACTATGGTAACACTTTATTTAACTTTGAATTAAAATAAAGGAAAGCACCTTCTTATAAATTAATATAGAAGATCTTCCAAATGTATGTCATGGATGTTACATTTGTGTAAATGTCATGGACGTTACATAATTTGCATTTTTTTCAACATTCGCTCATTCAAAATTGATAACCCATAGGTGTGTGCTTATTGCATTGCTTATCAGTTTGTTTGATGCCATAGAATCTATTTTTTGAAGGTTACATGGTGTTTTAATAATTGTATTATTTAAATTAACCATTTTAGGTCAAACTTGGGTATGAGGGTGCTTTTCTATTTTTTTTTTCACACACGCTTTTGAAAAAACCTACTCTTACATATACTACTGTAAAGATAACCAAATATGTGACACGCTCACTAAATTTGAGCATCTTATCTTTATTAGTTTGCCTGTACATTCATTTGAATATTGCATGAATGTGCTGTAGATTGAAAAGCACAGGGGTCAATGCACTTTTCCCCTGTACAATTCAATGGGAGTATTCCAAGAAATAAACTGTAGGCCTACTCACAAACTAAAGGTGATAGAAGGGTGAAACTTCTTGAGCAGGTACAACTTAGGATTATCTTTCCAGTTGTTACCATTTGGAAGGTAGCGTATTTAAAAAAAGTTGCGAGAAATGTTATGAAGTGCCCTCGTGCCCAATTTTGACCTAAAATGGCAATTTTTAAGAATTCTAATTATCAAAATAGACTAGTAAATCTAAGCCAATATATATATGAACCTGGAACAAATTGCAACAGAAGGTTTTTTGGTATATTGTTACAATAACCCCTCTGAACATTATATCCAAAATCTGCCAAAATCAGACACTGGGAAGTGGGCTAATTAGCATAAATCCAAAATGGTCGCCAAAGGCAACTTTGAGGCCCTGTATCTCCTAAATGGTTGGTTTTAGACCCCACAAATATGTTATTAGTAGATACAAATATGACACCAAAGAATCAAATAAGCTTGTTAAAAACGCACTATGACGTGTCTATGACGTAACCACACAAATATGACGTAATTATTATGTATATTACGTCATCGGGAGTCTAAGTACTTAGAAAAGCAGCTTGTTCCAGGTTGTACACATCAGTGACCACATAAAGCACGTGGATCTACTGTAGGTGGATCTACTATGGGTGGATCTACCTGGGGTCGAGTCTACTGTAAGTGGATCTACTGTGGGCGGATCTACTGTAGGGGTGGATCTACTGTAGGCGGATCTACTGGGGGCAGATCTACTGCGGGCGGATCTACTGCAGGTGGATCTACTGTGGGCAGATATATCATGGGAAGATCTACTGTGAACGGATCTACCATAGGTGGATCTACTTTATCGGATGAAACCCCAGACATGACTATTTATTGAATGATTGCCTGAAAAGATACAAAAATACATCGGTCCTCGGACCGCTTGTGTCGCCTGTCGTCGCGGTTAGTGAATGATAGGCCTAAAATGACGTTTGACCTCGATATGACACCTTGGACCTCATAACAAGGTGAGGGTTTGGCAGTAAACCCATAAACCAATTTTGTGGGTTCCAAGTGACGTCAACTTTTCAAATGAGTCAATTTTACATTTTCAGCCTATTTTACAACACCAATTTGACCTCACATAACCTTTGACCATGGTATGTGACCTTTGACCGTCACAAAAAATGAGGGATCCACATGTTGCACCTATGACTCAGTTTGGTTCCAATTGAACTAATTTTACATTTTCAGCCTATCATACAACTTGACCTTACATGACCTTTGACCTTAGTATGTGACATTTGACCTCATCAACAAATGAGGGATCCCGTGTTGCACCCATGATTCAAGTTTGGTTCCAATTAATGAGGTCAATTTTACATTTTCAGCCTATTTTACAACTTGACCTCACATGACCTTTGACCTTAGTATGTGACCTTTGACCTCATCAAAAATGGGGGATGCCATGTTGCACCTGTGCTCCAAGTTTGGTTTAAAAAAAAATCCATCAAGTATGCAGCATATTACAGCAAATGTTAACCCTTTTTCACAACAGACAACAGACATCAACAACAACAGACATCAACAAAAGTGGACAAAGTGATCCCTATGTGTCTGCCTGTCCTTAGGGCAGGCTTGACACAACAGCCATAAGCAATGAGAAACACTATAAAGGAAACATTCAGTGAAATGAACTGGTGTAGTGGAACAAAGCAGGAATCCCAATTGCTTTGTCAACCCAAGCGCTATTTGGGAGCTGTTCAGGGGTGTTTTGAGTCAATCCCACAATGCACCAGTTTTGGGAAATTTCACCTCAATAGGGTCATTTGATCCCATAAAAATCCTATTCTTAACACATGAAGCCCCTGACTTTAACGCTCATTTTAGCTCACAAAGCGTTAGTACTTAGGGAATTTTTTGCATGATTATGAAATGTCTTGTGGTTCTTAAACTTTTGGAACACTTTTTATCCCTAAGTACTGACATGTGTTTAGTACAGTACAGTATAGGAACATTGCCATGCATCATGGGATTGATTCAAAACACCCTCTGGGAGCTGTTCTTGAAAATATTACGATCTAAGTAGGGCTGGTATCGGCAAGCATTTTTCATTGTCAACAAACTCAACAAAAGCGAACGACCGACATCGACACTGTCAACAACAGTGCCGCAAAGTTTAGCTTAGGCCTTTGGTGAATTCATCACCTGTTCCGGCTCTGTAATGTAGCATCACCTTTTTCAACATTTTATGACAGTTGTGCATAAAATAATTACGAAAACGTTGTGGAGATTCTAAGACTTTGCAACGAAATAGACATGTAGGCTAGGTTAGGCTACTGAACCAAGATTGAACATCAATATGGCCATACGTCTTGAAGTGGGGCTTGTTCAGTGCGTTTCGTCTGCAAATTTCAAGTACCACGCATCATTTTTAGCTTAAAGGCCGACTCAGAGATTTCCCGATGAGGGCGCACTCAAATTTCAAACAAATCGTGTATTTTGCATATACATAATGCTTGTCCATATAATAATCACTATGTGAAATAACTAAGCTCAAATCGAAGTCTTTCATATAGAAAACAGGCACGGAGGGGCGGAGGGGGCGCGCGCGCCTCCCGGTAATTCTGCAAAATCTTGCAAAATCAGCCCATTTTGGACAAGTTTAGCCTTTCAGCCCCCAGTAATTTTGACGTTTTTCAAATCCTGGATCCACACCTGGAAAACCAAAACCTTGTTATAAAATTCTGGATCCGGAAATTTTGGTACACACGTTATCCTATGCCACTGTTATACAATGCATAAATATTTACTGCATGAAAAACGAAACATCCCATTCATCTCTAACTTTGGAATTAAGCATTTTCGGTTGCTATCTTTATTTCTAGCTGTCTATTTTTTTTTCTATGCAAAAATGTTATATTTCGAAATCTCTGAGTCAGCCTTTAAACCTTTATAACTTCCAAACTACACATACTAGCATATGAAAAGTAAACATTTTCTGAAACAAAATTGTGCAATCTTTCCGAATATGTTACCAAATTGCAGTAGGGAGGTCTTAAAGGTCCATGGCCCGATCGCTAATAGCCTCGTCCCCAGAAGCCCCAGATTTTACCGGAAGTGGTCAACATTTTGGTATCAAAAGAAAGCTACTATTTTTCTCATATACCCTGTGAAATCTTATTTTTTTTTTTTTTTTTTTTTTATCCTATGCCACTGTTATACAATGCATAAATATTTACTGCATGAAAAACGAAACATCCCATTCATCTCTAACTTTGGAATTAAGCATTTTCGGTTGCTATCTTTATTTCTAGCTGTCTATTTTTTATTTCTATGCAAAAATGTTATATTTCGAAATCTGAGTCAGCCTTTAAACCTTTATAACTTCCAAACTACACATACTAGCATATGAAAAGTAAACATTTTCTGAAACAAAATTGTGCAATCTTTCCGAATATGTTACCAAATTGCAGTAGGGAGGTCTTAAGCAGTTATTGATAAAATACCTATCATAGTGAAAAAGTAGACAAAAATTGGTATATCTTATGATTTTGGGAGCAACTGGTAACGGAATGGCATCAAAATATGCATATATTGCATAAAGTCCTTAAGACTGCTTAAAGAATTTTTGCAAGTAGCTTCTGCTGAAGCACAAT
>JAMKCH010051202.1:0-10752 GCA_023653785.1 Ophioderma brevispina
TTCTAGAAGTGATACCTGGCACAACTTAAAAATACGGGGTCAAATATGCACCGACTAAAAATAAAATGACCCCATTTGAGACAAAATTACTCTTTTTGTGGTCATATTTAACCCCAAAATTAGTTGTTTTAGCTCAAATGGGGTCATTTTATTTTTAGTCGGTGCATATTTGACCCCGTATTTTTAAGTGTGCACCATCTCAAAATAGCAATAGGGGGGTTCCATTTCCCTCTTCTATAATAAAAGCTAATAAAGAAATTACTTTTCCTGTGAGAATCTTCTCTCAAGTCAGTGGCGCACCGAGGCAGTTGATCCAGAGGGGCAAAATTACAAAGTCGTCCCGCCAGGGGGGTCCAAGTCCTCCCGTCACGGTGATTTGCTCCAGTTAAGTCTGAACTTGGCGAAATGCGCGCGAAAATCGCCAAATTTAATTTTTGTCCAAATTTAGGCTGAAATTGGTCAAAATGAAAATGCATGTTTTGGTCCATATCGTCCCGCTTTTTCGAGCCAGTGGGCCCCCGGTCGGTACACCACTGTCTCAAGTAAAATACACGAAATAAAATAAAATCAATGATGTCACAAAATGGCGGATACTATAACATTATATACAATAAAATTAAAAAAATGACATAATTATGATAAGGTTATACTCCTAGTATGACCTTGAACATTTATTGTAAAGTAGTAATAACACTTTATACAATGCATAGGAATAAACAAAGCCATTCGTATACCTTTAAACACAAAGTCTAAAACTATACCCCTTTCAACTACTTAAATAATTCCATAAATAGGATTTGAAAGGGATTTTGTATATGTTGCTTTATGATACAAAAATATCGCGGCCCTCGGACCGCTAGTGTCGCCTGTAGCGGTAGGAGCATAAATGAAGGCTTGTGGGGTGGTTCTAAATGGTTTTTATGGAAAATAATCTTATTGGAATAAAGATAGTCGTGACATTGAAAATCAACAAATTCCTTCTTCTGTGTCAATTAACGATCTCATGCTATCATATTTGTTATTCATATTATGTCAGTCCGCCAGAAATCTAGATTGTTATTTATATGATTTATTCTATAATTCTTTAAACAGTGAACAATGACTGAAAGAGTGAAGGGAAACAGTCATACTTCTAAATAATGCAATACGGCAAAAAATACTTTTCATGTAATACAAGAGGTGGGCTTCAGTTACCGGTGATCTATGCTGAGCAAAACCTCATTCATATTAACCAAGGTTACATTGGAGAAAACTTTTAAAGGACCTCGTCGGACTAGGAAAGAAGAACGACTTCTATAGATTTCATGAGAGCGGGTGAATTTGAAACATAACATACCACAGTGTTAACCTTCTACTCATGATATAAATAGCGCGGTCAATTCAAGGTACTTGTTTGAGACATGCTTCATCATTAAGATCAGGCCATTGTGTTGTCTTTGAGAGTCTGCTTGAGAAGATCGTTATATAATCGCCATATAAGTCTAAGCACTCATTGCACTACATCGGCATAACCTATTGGACATTTCTGAACTTTTAATAAAGGGTCTGCTTCATGTAACCTCTTTGAAGCTTATGAAGGAAAAAGGTAATCTAGGCATCACTTACAAGGTCCATAACAAAGGGCAGTTATGCAACGTCTTCCTGTTTCTTCATTTAATCACAAATGAGTCAATGAAATTGTGGCTTTGCTTTTTCCAGATAGCATGTCCCTGACGTTTATCAGTATCAGACTTTTCTCATTTTTTCTCGATACAAGTGTATTTGGGGACAAAAAACACCTTGCGTACATGATAAAGTAGTTGATGGTGATTATGTCGATGGCGATTATAGAGGGTCTCCTTCTCTTCTTATCCGGCGATGTCCTTGCTCCAATCTTGTTGAAAACTGATTGCTTCTCTGGTTATGGATTCCAAATATGTGTAGTTTGTTCATGTATCACGTGTACAGAGGCAACAGAAATTAAATTGCTCCGATTTTGGCAAGAAATGTCTCAATGTATTTGTAAACGATTAAAATAAAGAACAATTTTGACTATATCACATGTTGTGTTTCTGAGGTAGAGAATAAAGAAGGCCACAATTTACATATCTAACCTATGTTATACCATATTAACCTGAATAATATTCCTTGTTTCCATGGTCTTATCAAGATAAACAATTTACTTCACTTTTTTTATAAAATTCTGAGCAACCCTCAATTTGTTTACTTTGTACAAATTGACCTTTTTATTAACCACTTTGATCCCGTAACTCAAAAACCATGTCATACCAGACCAAACTAAACATTATTTTGGAATCCTTATTACCAGTCAAACAATTTGGTAGACTTTTCAGTTAGATTGGAGCAATTTCCCCTATGTAATCTTTCATTGTCCATTCAACGTGAAACACGATAAACCTGCGATGAAATATCTTTCTTTGGTAGTGTCCTAACTCTGTGCCAATTTCAGAGATTTATCATAATATTGCAAACTGTCCCACAATTTTCACGAATCTTCTCTGATAATTATCCTCTGTATTTGAAGTAAAAATAACACAACCAGAAAAAAACACGCAACACAACAATAACCCAATAAAACCATGAATTTATTAAGACCACTATATAGGGTTTCCAAAAAGAATAAACACAACATTCAATTAGTACTGTAAATTGTAGTATTGTCAGAATACATAGTACTGATAAAACGGTCTTTAGGAAGTAGAGGGTGTATTGAGTCAATCCACAAGACACCAGTTCTTGGGAAATTCCCTCAACAGGCGTCCATGTGATCCCACAAAAAATCAGATTCTTAACACATAAAAATCCTGACTTCTATGTCATTTCACCCACAAAGCATTAGTACTTAAGGAATTTTTAGCGTGATATTGACATGTCCTGGTTCTTAAACTTTTGGAAACACTTTTATCCCTAAGTACTGACATATTTGTACAGTACAGTATAGGCACAATTCAGCATCGGGATGATTCAAAACAAACCTATGGTTACTTGAATGTTCTTAAATCAAGGGCAGCAATTTTCAAGAATTAACTATGACGTCGACTGTCAATTTTAACACGGGGTATCCAATATATCTTACTGTCGCGGTGGTGTTGGTTGGTTAATTTAAATCCAGAGCTACAATTAAAACAAACAACAAAACAACCGATTATGTCAATTTTACAATCTATTTCATGTCAATTTTGAAATGCATTGTTTTACTTTCTTTGGAAATAAAAGAACAAATCTATACCAAAGATGTTTTAATACCTTGGGACGAATCCCGGGAGAGTTTCATAATAATAACAAATGAATAACTAAATAAATGATAAAAAATAATGCAATTTATCAGCATTTAGATGATTTTATGAGGTCATTGGAGTGTGTACACACCTGTTAGTGCATAGGAAAATTAAACGCCTGACTTTTTGCCTGGCCTTTATTTGAAGCTATCCATCCAAGGTAATACATTTTATTACACATATTGGTGACGTATAAATGACAAAAAATCACAGAGCTGACGTAAGACGAGCCAACACATCTAAGGGACGCACCATTAGACTTCAAGGGGGGGTGGGGGGGGGTTGGAGTGGGGTGAGGGCAAAGTGTTTTTTTTTCGTTGGCTTGGAGGCAAGTTTTTTTTTTTCTCAGTCATAGCTGGATTTTTTTTGCTTACTTGCGTCGTGTTTTTCGTATAAGGGGTGGGTAAAGTTTTTTTTTTAATGGAAAGTGGGGAAATTTGATTTTTTTTGCTATATGGTGGTGAATTTTTTTTTTTTGAAACTTCCAAACCCAACCCCCCCCCTTGAAGTCAAATGGTGTGGTCCATAACCCCGAGCGGCCATCCAGGACTAAGAAAAATGATGCCTGACTTATTGTTCAGTGGACCACTATTCTTGAGAACCACTCAACAACAAGAACAAGTTTTTCAGGTAAGTGCTTCAATCTACACATCTTATGATAAAATCAAATACACCGAATCCAATTACAGAAAGTTGAAAGATATCGCTTTCATATGGGTAAGTTTTATGGGGTCACCCTGTAAACCGAGATAACTCGAATTAAAGATTTAATCTTTCTGTGTGATTTAATCATAGACTCCATCGCAGACTACGATGTTCGAGCCCCACGTTTCTCCCCATTTATTTAAAAAACTTTCATATTCACTGTGAGTGATGCACTGTCTATTAAACCCTCGGTCTCACCAACAAAAAAAAAAAAAATAGTGGGGGGGTGTGGTACCCCTAGTGAATTTGCCCGTGCGCTAAAATGACAAAAGCCTCGCGTAAAAAGCTTCAGGTAATCATTCTCTCATCCTTTCTGGCATTTTAGCTGAAAAAATGTGAGGTAGCACCTTCACGGGTTATGGGATGCCGTCAAAGTCGAAGGGTAAGGGGAGGGTTGCCACCCAAGGATATTTTAAGGTTCATTTTTGAAAATTAGCACAGTATGGCTCTAAAACTTTATATTTATGTAAAACTAGTCATTTGCCATCATTTAGAGCTGAAAACCGCGTGAAAATCCGATATTCCTAACTTTTTTAGCGCAAAATTTGATTTTCGCCCATTTTCTGTGGAAAATGCCAATTTCGTCGACTCGCGGACTTGATGACGTCATTGTGACGCCATACTAGGTATGTTGGTACTCATTTTGGTATAAATGGAAAGAGGAGGACCATAACTATCCACTGGTATCAAAATCATAAGCATCGGGTGCTTTATAACGAATTCTCGGTGGTGGGGGTGGTAACCACTCCCTTGGTAATCCGTGTTACAAAAAGGCTTGGTAAAACGAGGGTTAAGAAAACATGAAAAGCTCAAATTATCAGAGATTACATCTAATATACACATTTGTGTTAAAAATGCGTTTCAATGAATCGTGTGAGAAAAGCTTCCTACACTTAATTTGAGATGTTGGCATATGGTATTATACTGTCCACATCCACCATTATGACTGGTTTCATTGTTTCGTATTAGGCGCTTCTGGCAACAATTTCAACTACACTCTTGGTTAAAAAAAATTTCTTACCGTACGGTAGAATCCCCCCCCCCAACAAAGTTGAAACCTGAAATTGTGTTACAGTGCGCCTTACAGTACTCAATATTGATTGGTGGGGAAGGGCGGTTTTACGGATTAGCAAAAGCTTCAAGCTTGACACAAAAAAGTTAAATTTCATACCTTCAAAATGGCCGAATTTTGCAAATGTAATTGAGCAATTTTTACAAGGTGTGTCAACTAATTATGACCAAGATGGCGGCCTAGAACGAGAACAAAAGACTAATCTTACACGGCATGTTTACAGATTTTCTATTGAAACGCGTGCTTTTCACTTTTGTTACTACAGTGAGTCTTGGCGCGATATAACACGGCCTTTACTTCGATGGAAATAAAACTTAAAGGGACATAACACGCTAATTTTTAGTTTATATGTGTGATAAATTATGTTGAAACGACTCTCAACATTGATGATATTGCAATAAATTAATTAGCTAATTAGAAGACAAAAATGAAACCGGGAACTGATGGGCGCATCCATGTTACCAAAAATCTCACGGCCATAGTGACGTTTGGGCCATCTCGCGGCCATTGCTACGTCATGTCTATAGTGTGTCCCATGATGATTGTCAAAACAAAGTAATTTACTTTTGAGTATCTAACATGTCTAATAAGTTTGTATGCCTTTGAATCGACGCACATCTGCAGTGATTATATTCCAATAAAGAAATAACTACTTCACATGTTAACCTCAATACAAATAACGACTAGGTATCCTTACTTCGGATGTAAAAATTTTACCCACCTGTCCCCACCTGTCCCACATCACCGTTCCGCTCAAAGAGGTTCTATATAGATAGAGAGGCAAAACGTTACGTAATCTTTAGAAATTCATCGTCTCGCATGTTTTGCCGACCACAAAGAAAACATAGAGTACCAACAATAGAAAGCAATGGCTGCCTCCGCTTCTTCCACATACTGTGGGTGCCGCTTTGCATATACACTAATCGGTAGTGATACAAATTGATGTATGTGTTAGAGGTGGCCAGGTGTAATAATAGTGCACCTGGATCATTGTGCTCAGATACTCACTCGCTTAGGTGCTTAGGCGCGCTTAGGTGAAAAGATGTATTCATTGAGGCGGTGTATTGAAATTCGAAGACGAATGACGGGTCATTCGTTGTTTGGCCCTGGGTAGGACAAAATTTAACCCCAATAGCACCAAACATCCAAAAAGTGATATTTTGGCGGATTGTTTGTATCGAATTGACATAGGTGTGTATAACAAGCACCCAAACTAGTAATTATTCCGTGCAATATTCAAAATGTCAGCGCCCAGCACGGACGACTGGTTTTGAATGGGCTTCACCCCCTTGGTTCCGCTGGCCGGATAACAAAATAGTGTCATTCCAAGGAATGCATTGAAGGTCTCAATTGATTTTACGCGGGGAATTTCAAGTGATTGTATAGCATTGGGCATTGAGGACTCTAAGATGAATGCTTTCTACTCGACATTACAGGCTTGAATAGCGTTTCATTTTACATTGATCCCCGCTTTGTGAACACCATATCATCCGCTAAAATGTTAACATTTCCAACACACACCTCCTGGGTATTTGTTGGCAACATGGCCGCTTCCATCCACCCAGCGAGAACAATAAGCAAAGCCGTAGCGGGGTATGATCTCCTTTACACAGGGATGGAGGGCTGGTACAAATGCCAAGCTGTAGCTATTCCATTGCTGCTACGGGTCATTGGGTTATCAATACCTGGCTGGAGGCAGTTGCATAAATGGCCAAGCTGGTACTATGCCATGCTGTTTACGCGGTTCATTGTTTATCAATACATGGCTGGAGGCATGTTGCATGCCAAGCTGGTAGCTATGCCATGCTGTTACGGCATGGGTGTTATCAATACATGGCTGGAGGCTGTTGGCACGCCAAGCTGGTAGCTATGCCATGCTGTTACGGGTCATTGTGTTATCAAACAGGCTGGAGGCCTGTTTACAATGCCAACTGGTAGCTACCATGCTGCTATGGGTCATTGTGTTATCAAACAATGGCTGGATGCATGGTACAAAAAAAGCCAAGCTGGAGCTAGGCCATCTGCTACGGGTCCATTGTGGGTTTATCCAATACAATGCTGGAGCATGTTACATGCCAGCTGGTAGCTCTGGCCATCGTTCGGGGTCATTGTGTTACAACAACACGGAGGAAAGCGATATACTACACGAGGACTGCCTTTCTTTATGTGCAGAGACCAGTTAACAGCGATTTTGTAAACATGTTAGGGCCTGCACTTGAAAAGGGTCGGCCTGACTGTTACACCTGGGCAATTGTATCTGTTAGGAGTTTTAATCAAGGGAGTGGAAGCCCATTCAAAACCAGTCGTCCGTGCTGGCGCTGACATTTTGAATACTGCACGGAAGATTTAATTATGAGTTTGGGTGCTGGTATACACACATAATGTCAATTCGATACAAACATCCGCAAAATATCAGGTGTTGAATGTTGGGCGCTCTTGGGTGGTAAATTTGGTCCTACCCATGGCCACACAACGAATGAAATGACACGTCAGTCGTCTGATTTAAATAAACCGCCTCAATAATACATCTTTTCACCTAAGCGGCGCATTGCCCTGATGAGAAAAAAGAGTATCGAGCACAATGAATCCAGGCGCACTATTATTACACCAGACCACCTCTAACACATACATCATGTGTATCACTACCGATGAGTTATATGCAAAGCGGCACCCACAGTCTGGTGGAAGAAGCGGAGGCCGCCATTGCTTCCTTATTTGGTACTTATGTTTTCTTTGAGGGCGGCAAAACAGCGAGACGATGATTTTCTAAGATTACGTTAGTTTTTGCCTCTCTATCTATAAGAACCTCTTTGGCCATAACTATCGCAGGAATGGATTCGCAGGGCAACAAGAAAGATTCACGTATACTCCATGGGATCAAGCTATCAAAAAGAGAAAGATGCTTGCACAAGGAACAAGTTGGGTACGCATATCGGCGAAGAAACTGATTTCTGCGCAGTTAATATTTTCTATGATACCTTTACATACTCTGGGGGGAGGTCAAGTGCAAAAGTTGCACATTGATTGAAAATGAAATAAAATGTCATCACAATTTCTTTTCCTAAATATCATGACCGGTAGATATACATCATGCACATTGACTACCGAGCAATAATTATCACTGTGGTATAGCCAGTGAAAAATCCGCTCGGTATGCAAGGATAAAGCACTACAACTACTTTTCAACTGTAATGGGTAATAACAATGGCTCTGCACTTCCAGATACAATGATTCAGGTGCTCATCACAGATTAAGATTGACTATTTTTTTCATGACGCAAAGTCACAAGTACTCGTCCTCTTTCCCGAATAAATAAATCTTAGGCTTCTACTGTGCGTTCATTAACGGTTGCCCATATAATTGGCAGCATTTTTCCGAAAAGGAACCACGATGAAACAAAAATCATGAAGCAGTGTTTGGCAATACTGTGACCCCTAACATCTTTGTGCAGAACAAAACTTAACTTACAGAAACTTGCCTCGTAACCCCATTTCTTTTCAATTTACCGTGTTAGCATAGGTCGCTAGACCCCCTTCTTTGTATTTTTCTTTCTAAAGTACCCTGGGGGTAAATTGAATAGAAATGAGGTCCAGCAAATAAGCTATGGATCTTGGCTCTGCACAAAGATATTAGTTAGTCCAGCTTACCAAGCAACATACCCACCGTGAGTTTTGTTCCCATTAGTTTTTCTTTTTCAATAAATGAGAATATACAGTCAAATTATTGGAATCACAGTAACCTCAAAAGTTTATTTTTTTCGCGAACGACCAGCTCAATCCAACTGGGTAGACATTTCATATAAGAAGTCCTAAGTATACTACACAACATCATACAGTGCATGACGGAATCAAAGGCATTACCTCATTTGCGTACGTGATACTTCTATGTGAAACTATACCCTAAACTGGGTCGGGGAGCAGTAGGTCTATAACGCCTGACATCTATTTCAACTGCAGGCAGTAACAACGGCTCTGCAGTTCCAACGAACAAAGGGAATCTGAAAGCTTTGTCCGATGAATACCAGTGGATTACTTGTCAATAATGCCATTTATTTGCTTAGTCAATGTAGGCAATAGGGTATGTCCCGTGATCATTGATATTCAGAAAAAAATTTGAGATGGCATTTTTTATCATTTTCATGAAAATGTTCAACCTTTACAATTGCCAAAACATATAGTCCGGCTAAAAATAGCTAGGTATCACCGGAGGAAATTTTACTCATGTAGTTTTCTATATCAAATTTTTATGAGGAATAAGAATATGATTAGGTAAAAAGGCCGAATCCTTAACGCATCCTCAATAAAGGGGGGTTTATTTTCCGGGGTCCAAAAAATTAAGAAAATCAATATTAAAATGGTACAGTTTGAAGCGATACGATATCATGAACCTGTATGAACCTACAGCAATTTAAGCTTATTCAGGTATGTAAGTATAAGTAACTCGGTGTAGAATGATTACAGGATATAAGTGTAGGGGTCCTAAATGACCCCCTTAAAGAAATACATGAAAATTTGCTTAAAATATACAAGAATACCACATTAGAATTAAGTAAATTTGTTCAATATCCAGACATATTTCCGGATGTAAAGGTCGGGTGGAGGTCTGGTGAGGTGGTAAATACAGTATTTGGGTGACAAACATGGGGGGTGCACTTTAATATGCGACTTTATGATGTGCCCTATACCAGATGGTACGAAAGCTAAGATTTCAGTGGGAAGGAAAGTTTGTCTGATGTGGTTTTCAAGATCATGATTTTATGAGGAAATACGAATATGTTAGGTAAAAAGCCCGAGTCCTGAATCGCCCCCCCAAAGGGGGGTTATTTCGGGGGGGGGGCAAAGATACGATATGGTACATATAAGACCAATAAGTATACTGACCGTCTATGACCACATAATTTATCATATTCGGGTATTTAAGTATAATGTACTGATGTAGTAATGATACAAGGGCAAGCAGTGGTGGGGGGGTCACTCACCCCCCCCCCCCCTATATATTAAAATACCTGAAAATCCTGAAAATCAAAACCTCCACCCAGTTAGAGTAACTGAACATATTTCAGATTATAGTATAGTTCATCTGGTGGAGGTCTGGGGAGGTGGCAAGAGAGGGTAAAATACAGTATTTTGGGGTGTCAAACCATGGGGGTGCACTTGAATATAAATTTGTCTTTTATAGGTTCCCACCATGTGGTACGAAATAAGCTTTCAGGGTGTGGGATTTTTCATAGATAAAAGTGGTCATTGAAGTTTAATGTTATATTGTGAGAGAAAAGTGGTCATTGTTGTAGATTGAAGCGATTGGTGGGGTTATTGGGTGTGTCAGTTTGATGTCAAATGGTGGGTCAGGAGAGGCATTCGATATTATACGCTAAATTGCCAGGCGGAAAAGAGCTAGGTATCACCTTGAAGGAAAGTTATCTCATCTCATTGGTTTTTTATAGATCGAATTTTATGAGGAATAAAAGAATGCTTATAGGTAAAAAGCCCAACTCCCCGAATGCATCCCCTATATAGGTGGGGTTAATTTCGGGGGGGGGACAAAAACCAAAAAATACCATATTATGGTACATGAGGCAAAACAAATTACTACCATGTGTAAGCTAGAATTTCAGGTATTGAAGTATAATGTACTTGAGTTAGTAATGGTACGAGGTCATAAGTTTTTGTAGGGGGTCCCTAAATGACCCCCTTATTA
>JAMKCH010051203.1:0-10590 GCA_023653785.1 Ophioderma brevispina
ATGCTTGATCTGTACGATGTATAACAAGTCGCATAACATCAGTTCTGAGGACTGTAGCCTTCTGCCTAGTACCACCTTAATTAATTAGTGCCATTATCAGAATAAATTGAGACCATCAGTACGGTATGAGAGAGCCAATAGTAGCTAATAGTAGGCGCTTCCCAGAATAAAAATGCACACATTTTTTACTTTCATTTTCTATAACAAGGTGGCAATCCCACCTGTGGATCATGCACAGAAATTTGCTAGTAAAAAACTCGTTGCGCTGATCTAAGGAGTAAAAGAAGGAAAAGTTTTGGGGTCATAATCCATTAGGTGAATTAGAGAATACTCGATTTTAATCTAAACCAGGAGTCACGTTGCTGCCTAACATAGAAAGTGACTTGTAAAGGAAAAGGGCCAGTACAAACTTAATTTTTTTACTGTCTTTGCTGAATTGCACGTTGTAACAGTTTTAATACAACCGACTCATTCACATCACTTCAACTGTAAAACGATGTTTAGATTAAAATAGTTCTTCACATTTTCACTGTCCTCGTGGAGCCAGATTGAAAGAATTTCTAGCTGATGAGCACTATGAGCACAGTATATTCATGCTGTAGCGTCCCTTCTACATGTATCTAAATGTACCCCTGACAGAGTAATTTGCCAGATTCTTTGTAGACTAACGAAGTAAATTTAGGCGATGTTAATTACAAAGTTGTACTTTGCGTTTTTTGTGTTTAACCAAAGTTTTCCATTTCCAACTATTTTTCCAACGTGTTTCAACTATTAAACTAAGTTGGACCATCTATGAGTGGGTATTGACATTGTCTTAGTCGTTATTAGTTTAGGTGTCGTATGGAATATAAGGCCCAATATCACTTGTGTGGACAGACAAACACCAATGTTTACCATATTCCGCTCTCCCCGTGGTGCATTTGGACTTGGCAAAGGACCACGAAAATATCCCGTCCTTCGGAGGAGGGACGTTAAGCCGTCGGTCCATGTCAGAGTCTCTCATACCTTTATATGTATATCCAGTCAGTGTCTAGAAGATGTAGGTGGTAACCCTGATTGCTCCAAGCCGTCCTGGTCAGCTTCGAGGGACACCCCTAGTAGAGTGGTTCACCACTTTTGGGCATACCTCTGAGGTCTCGGTCCTCTCAATTGTAATACATAATATAATAAATATAAAGAATGCATGACTAGGAGTGCTGCAATTTTAATTGCTACGTGCGCCCCTCACTACAGTTCTCTACACCCCGTAAAACCAGTACAGGTTGTCCTACTCAGTGCGCATCGAGTATAATGTGGTTGTATTAAATATCTCTCCATTGTTAGGATGTTTTTTTTCAATCATTTTCGCTGAAGCAGTTTGAGTGCTAAGGTATATAACTATTTGTAGGCCCTTTATTAAGGACCATAGTATACCAATGCATTGAATTTCCTTATGCCTTGATTCCACAGCACAATTTTTTTTTTTGCATGTATTTCCAATGGGGGGTTCCATGCATTGGTAGCTCCCCTGTTCCGATGGCCCTGTGCAGGATCATGAGGGTTTTCTTCCGACCTGCGTGTTGACGGAGCTTAAACCTATCCGTGAAGAGACCTATACACCTAAAGAAGGATTTTTTGTATATCATACGTTCCTTAACAGCAACCAGTGGAGAGTGATGAAAAGTTGTGACGACCTCTGGTCATGACCGCATGACACATTCATGTAGTCAGGATCCTACAACCCCTGGGGTGGCGGGATAACATCAGTCATCTCTAATAACCCTAGTTTGTAAAAAATCAATTATTCTTTCACCAATTCATCCCATTTTGACTATTCAAATAATTCCAGTGTTTGGTATTCTTTCTTTTCCAGCTCCGATTGTTTGTCACATTGCCTCTTTCCTCTAATTGCCTCATGTGCAGTCATGCATTGAAACACAATTCAATTGAAATGATACCAAAAGAAGCTGAGGGAGTTATTCCTAGAATCCATACATTCTCACACTAGGCCAACAACATATGAAAGTACAGTTTTGTTTGTTTGACTCGCACTGTAAAAAGTGGCATCTCCCTTAATCTTTTACCATGTCTCTATCACTCGGCCCACATAACTCATTACCTTGTAACACCAGCGAAGGCACCTTCACTCAACATCAAAAAACATCTCAAATTTTATTTGATCAAATGAATTCTGTTCATTGGCTTGGTATACCATTTTATTTTAATTCCCTTTTGCCGGTATTTGGGAGTAGTATGTTCATAGTGCCTAGAGCTTCAGGAATAGGAACTTTATAAGAATGTCACATCAACAAAAAAATATAGTGAAAGTTGGAATGGTTAGCGGTTAGCAAGCTTACTTCTAGAGCAAAGGGTCCTCGGTTTTCTAATCTCAGTGGGACCACTTGCTGGTGATTAATTTGAGAACAATCAATTGGGGGAATTTAGTTTGTATAACAGATATTGATTATAACCTGAATACCACACATCTTCATTGTTAAATTTGAAATGTGGTCAAAGGAACCATGAAAGCTTGCACTGTTTCCCATTTGTTGTGTTTTGTATATTGTGTTTGAAGGGCAATATGGTTGCTGTTTAAGCTGCTGCCTCTAAGTTGCATTGTCTCTGTCTAGTAATTATAAAGTTGTATAGTCTCTCTAGCAATGTGGACTATAGGCCACGATTTGAGATTAAACTAGAATTTCGCGCTTCTCGGCTTCGCGCTCGCTATATTCAAAACAAAATAGCTGTGGGCCGCTCCATGACCTTTGACCTTGGTACATGACCTTTGACCTCATCACATATGAGGGAGCCCATGGTGCACCTATGACACAAGTTGGTTTCCCATTGAACTTCAAGTTTTCAATAGACTATTTGCGCAATCCCGAAATGCATCTCATTCGGGGTCCCCATTTACATCTGGGAGCTGTACTAGCCTTAAGTCGGCTAAAAATATACGGTTAGAAGCGTAACGAAAATATCAGAAACCTACCCTATCTGTGACGTTGCACTTAGTGTGTAATCTTCCGTCAGTGACAGTAGGGCACGTACGATCGAAAATATTCCACGTTTTGTCGTGAATCTCAACACCACCCACAAGCACGCCATCACACCGCCACATCTGCTTCTCCTCTCATGTTCAGTACAGCATATTCTATGAACCAACAACACATCCTTGTAAGATTAACTTCAAGTGAAAAGGTACACTTTGTATTGTAATTTTAGCACTGTGCGGCGACGAGAACCGAACAACAATTTTTTTTGGAACATGACCTATGGTACAAGTTCCCGGATGGAAAGGGGCACGAAGAGATGCATTGCGGATCGCGCAAATAGTCTATTGAGGTCACTTTTAACATTTTTAGCCTATTTTTAAAACTTGACCTCACATGACTTGACCTCGGCACATGACCTTTGACTTCATCAACATATGAGGGATCCCATGCTGCACCTAGACGAACTTTGGTTCAATTAAGTTCAACTTTTCCAACTTGAGGTCAATTTTTAAAAAACCTTAACATTGTAGTGAACACACATACACACATACATCCACACATACGCACACGGATTGCTAGTGGTCCTCCAGATATAGTGGCGGCCCCCAGCTGGCGGCCCACATTAACCTTATTATAGAGGGAGCGTTCATGTAGTATCAAGCTGATAGAGCCTGTACAGCACAAAATTGCATTCAATGGTGTTCAATGAGAAAAATCACTGAAGGATCTAAAAACTTTAAAACTAAATCTAGAAAAAGGGGGTAAGTAAGTTGACTCAATCATAAAACTAACTGAAGTAAACACAGGTTTTATGGGGTCGACACTCTGTAAAACACAACGGCCATTTTGTGGAGAATACAACCTTCCCATTTTAAACAGTAAAGAATTGAGCGTCAGTGACACTCACATACAAAAAAGTGGACCTTGTACATGTTCCTGTGCTGTCACAACTGAACACACAGGATTTTGGAGCAATTTGGCATATACGTTTTTGTGCTGTAAGTCAGCTCATACTTGGGTACGAACTTTGATTAACCCCGCATTTTAAAGGAAAAGTGACTTTCTTTCAGTGAAAAACTACTGTCAGATTTTAAATAATGACCGTACAAAATTTTGTGAACGTTCTAAATTTACAAATCGATGTATATGTGTGTGAAGGATGTGTGTGTGTGTGTGTATATATATAGGTGTATGTATGTGTGTATGTATGTGTGTATTACGGAGTGACATTGTGGGGTTATTTTTAAAGGCACATGTCAGTATCCGCCAAGAGTGTCAAATGCTTGAATTACAGGATAGCTTAAAAATGAAGGAAACGTCTATAGAATTGGAGTTGTAGTTGTTCCAAAATGAGATAATTGACAGAAAAAGGCAGAAAACAGGGTTAAGATATGGAATTCCATTCAATTACATGGAGTAGTAATGGTCCGTTACGGTCAGTGGGGACTAAAATGTCAGAATTTGACCTTAATTATGAGGTTGCTTTTGGTTTACCAACCCCCCCTACCCCCCTCACCCCCCACCCCCCCCCCCCCCCCTCCCCCCCCCCCCCCCCCCCCCCCCCCAACAACCCACCCCCCCCTTCCCCCCCCCCCCCCATTGAAGGGTATTTAGGAACCTGTACTTGCTGCAAATGTGCAAATATCTGATTTTTATTGATTTTTCAATTTTTCCGATATAGCAAATCATTGATAGTGCCTTTACAGTAGAAATGAACATGGTGAGTTATTTGCACTGTGGGGTTATTTTACTGACATTGTGGGGTTATTCTACTCGAGTTACTATGTTACTATTTGTCCTATAACAAAATAAACCATAATCTAGTATTGAGGTTTATTCTGTAAAAGAGTAGAAAAGAGGATTTTTCTAGTTAGTAACTTATAGCCTGCAGCGCAATCGAGAGGGCTAAGAAAAATGAGTAGTTTGTAAAAAAATGAAAAACTGAAAAAATTCTAAAAAAATGTCTAACATATGCTTTACCACACACACACACTACCACACCGTTACTGCACACACACAATGGGCCAAACACACACACAATTTACCACAACACACACACCACCACTTTACCACACACAAACACATACACCACTAGCTATCCATATTTCCTTCTTCCTTAGTGCTCACTTATGCACTGAAAGATCTCTTCCAGACGACACAAAAATGAATGACAAGAAGCTATACTTTGTTCCGTTCAAGTTAGAACGTGGACCATCATGAGAGATTCTGCATTTGCTCTAGCATTTGGATTGTACCGCATTTATTGCATGCGTAAATGCTGCAATTTCAAGGTCAGCGTGTGCATTTCTAGGGTGCAAAACCAACACGTTGACTGATGTTACCCTCAAACTGAGAGCGAACCAAGTATAGAAGCAACATTCTTCACCACTGCCATGTATAAACATCCATGTCATAGTAATAAGGATGGCCCAAGACAGTAGCGTATCCGCTGCAATAGACCAACACGAACCCAAATATTCGTGGTCTATATCAGGGTCTCTGTAAAGGAAAAACGGTAAATATACTGTCACCAAAAAACTTTGCGGTATTTAGAAAAAACCAGTGCTTAAAAAGTAAGATTTATAATTATATAACTTTTATACAAAATATGCGATAGCCTTGTAAAACAAGGACAGTCCTTAAAAAGGGACAATTTTGAATTTGAATTGAATATTTAGGTTGTTTTTTTGTTTTTGTAATTGTAGTTTTTGAAATACAATTTTAGTTTGACATTTGTCATAATACAAAGCACCAGCTTTATTATAAAGTAAACTTTGTCAAACATGCAGAAATTACTTTGTAATAATAGAATGCCAGGCATCAATCATAATGACCAACCTTTAATGTGAAACAAATGACACTCAGTTTCGTGCTACTTTTTGTGGTGCATCTGGGATTATATTGAAGTAGAAATCAAGTTGCATGGAACACAAGGCTACAGTTTACATAGTTCAGGGGCGATTTAGAGGGGGGCGCACCCGGCGCGCGCCCTCTATTTTTTGAAGGGCGCCCATACGTGCCGGCGGCGCATACAGCCCCCGGGCACACTGTAGATATATTAAAAATGGCTTTTTTACACACAGGGCGCCCTTTAGACTCTAGAATGATGACACTAGCTTTGTGGGCCGGCCAGTGGACGCATTATGCCCTCCCCCCACTCCCGCTTTTTCAGATTGGTCCCGGATGGGAAAAAGTATGGCGCCCCTTCTATTGGGAAATCCTGGATCTGCCCCTGGACATAGTTTATTGATTTGCCCTTTTAAAATGAACTCTTGTCCAATGCAACCGAATCACTATGTGTAGTAATATTGTTATAACAGCTGCTACAAAGTGTGTTGCCACACATGAAATATTAGTTTGCTTAATGAATTAGTCCTATGCTAATCAGTGTAAAATATACATGCAAACAATGCAACTGTTTACCACAATTGCATAGTATAACATTGGAAGCATAGGTCGATCTAAATGGGCTTTAGAGTCATCCACAGCGGAAATGACTAGTCTCATTTCAGGAAAAGTTTGAGACCAATATGTGCAAGCAGGGAAGTATCTTAATTGCTACTGATCCATGGTAATGGAAATATGACAATTACACTAATAACTTATCAGTACAGCTGAACGTGTAAAAACTTGTGTATGCTGTACACACACAAGACTGTGTACCACTGTATGGGGGTTGGATCAAGGAAGGAGGAAGAGGGAAAGAAACTAACAAAGCCTTCCCCTACCTACTCTAACCGAGCCCCTCCTCCTCTCCTAATTCCTCCCTGCTCACGACCCCTTTTCGTAGCTACATTACGCTTTCTTTCTCTCCACCCGAACGACCCCACGTGCTTTTCTCTCCCGTTCATTTCGCCCTCAGCGGCACTACAGTTGAAAATCTCTCGCCACTCCATCCAACTCGCTTCGAGAAATTAGCGAGGACTTCAAAATCCAAAATGCGGCCCTCAGTAGCGAAATAAACATCAGAAAACACATTCGTCAAAATCATACGTTATGAAAATATAAAGTCAACAACAACATACGAGAGAAACCATACCAAAATGCTATCTAGAGTATATTTGGTTTCACCGTAGCTTGCATTTTTTTTAGAAAATCATGTTGTAAATGCGCCAAGACTGCTATCATCGCCTGTGAGTCACCGTATTCGCCGGACAGAGGGAGAAGCTCATGAGAAATTGGTGAGTAGTCAATATGAAATCAATTTCTGAACTAAAGTGTTTATATTCCATAAATAGATAGGTCATAGCAGAGAAGATGAGAAAAGAAGGAGATGGCTCGATTTGCAATCCGATTACCCGGGATTACTTTCATTCACCCGCTCATTGTGTAGGAAACTTCAACTTCAAGGGCCACTCGATTGGACCCTTGAAGTAATGTGTTCAAAAACGCCTCAAGCTTGGCCATTCGGGAAGATTTCACAACAGGAAGTAATTGCCACACTCCCACTAAAATAGCTTATTAATTTTCCGCTGAAAGATCTCTGCTGCATGAACTCCAGCGGTTGTTGACTGATTGTTAATTTATTTTAATCGTTGGAGAAATAATTGAGGAATCAGTGGCTTTTAACAAAGAAACAGCAAAATCGACCCTTTTCGGTAAGGGCTAACATTGATTCATGTTTGTGGGGGTCATAAAACTTTTTTTAGTTTTGCCTAATTTACAAATATCCCGGGTATTTCCTGTGGCAAAATATGATCTGATGAATGATTAGATTAAATGCATTTTCAAATACATCTCAACCATACTTTTTTGTGTCAGAAAGTGTCCCAAAGTGCCAAAATACTTTGAAAATTTGGGGTCAAAGTTGTTTATAACTGATTTGCAGGCGACCTACGTTTCGCTTGTACTGTGTCCCATACCAAAAAGTATAGACCCTTTGCAAATACCAATTGACAACTGGTAATGAATGTTTTTCTGGGATTTAATTACAGGTGTATGTTATGTTCCTCAGCAAGTAGCGTAAGTCTTTGGTCCAATCGATAAGATTTAAGCCGATTGAGATGAATATGCGGTTGGAACAACGTTTATCTTTTGAAGTAGCAGTCGAACCGCCTCCTTCTTTCTTCTCATCTTCTCTGGTCATACGATGTACCTTAGGGACTAGGAATCATGCAACTAATTAGAAGCTCGCAGCTCTGATGTAATACTTATGCATCTCACCTTGCTAACAGCACCACTCGACTTCCGAATTCGGGAGTCGTTGCGTATCAGATTTTCACAGGGATCGGTTCCCTCTGCTTCATTATTAATCAATATTTTTCAGTGGCGGTGGTGGCATCACATTTCGTTTTGACATTGTCTGTGTTAAAGAGTGAAATGCTATGATTAATCATGGGAAGTAGTAATATCCAAGATCGAAATAAAGGGATGGGCTTGATTTTTAAAATGCCAGAGAGCTAAGGCCAACTTGGTTGAGTTATTTTTAAAGGTATACAGTGAATTTTATAAGGTGCTAAATTTGGCTACGTAGTTTCCTAAAAAAGCATTGTTTCAGTTTATCTATGAGGGCCTTCTTTAATATCGATCATTAAAAGGTCAGGTTGTCATTTTAAACCGGGTTGGTTGCAAAATAATCCTAGTTATAGGTATTTCCTATTAACTATTGGAACTAAGCTGTTATAGCGTTATTCACAGCATCGCCTCCAGCAGCAACGGCCGTGACTGGTCAGCCTAATTGGTGAGTACCGCGTTGCTTTTGTTTACCTCACAAACGATGTGGCCAACGCGCAGCATATTACCCACCCTGGAATATTTTGGCTCTTCTGATTGTTTGATAACGCGATTTATTACACGTTTGATTCATAATTTGTTTGTATTGCACGAACTCTGCAAAGTAAAAATAAATTGGCCTCAAGTTGGATCAAAATTCGGCACCGTGCAAGATTAGACTTGGCGATACGCCATGACATGGCATTCAGCGTGAGGCGTGTGTTATGTACTAGTACAGTATACTGCTACTGCTAGCAGTGCTGGGCATTGGGCAGTGTGGTAAGTGAATTTACAATTTACACCAACCTGTTTTTGTCAGTACAGCAGAAGGGTGTCAGATCCGAGTCGTACGTTGTTTGCCAATTACCTAAAAATGGCAATGCCATGTCACTCACTCCATGTTGATTTCACAGCAATAGTTTTTAGTGGAAGAGTGTCAGACTCAACAAAGTCCAACAGTCAGACAGTCTTGGTTTGATTGTGATTGTCATTCAAGTTCACATGTTCAAGTTCATGATCATTGCATTTTGCAGACTACAAAATAGTCTGGCAGTCGAACTCTAAACCTTACCTTACTGTTGCTTGTGTCAGTTTGAATTTGGAAGTTAAAAATTATAGTCAGCCTGGAGTATTTCTTTTCTTTTTGGCTGGCTAAGTCATGTACTTTTTTGTAAGTTTTTTTTTTTTTTTTTTTTTTTTTTTAATTTTTTAGGTTTTTTCTTTTTTTAATTTTAAGGTTTTTGGTAAAAAATACAGATTTAAGAAGCATTTAGAAAAAAAAACATTATGCCAAAATAGTAAAATATAAAATTATGACACATGGTTTATCAAAACAGAGTATTCAAAAGCAACCAAACAACAAACTCCACAACACAGGACACCCCCCCCCAACAACAAAAACACACACACAAACAACAAAAGCACGAACATGACAAAATGAGACGATACAAGAACAAGATTCCCACCCTACTACACTCACAAGATTTGCAGTAACATGAGTAAAACCAAAACACTCAATTTTCACCAAAATCAAACGGGGGGGAGTAATTGCTCTTCAAATGTTACATAATTTGCCTTTCTTCTCTGCAATTTTATATTCAATCCAGTTTTTTGTTTCTTTGGACTAAATTTAAGAATGCCTTGAAATTAGGGTTACACAACTGGAACCTGCATCTGTAATATAAAATTTCAAATACAGATCCAAAGTTGAATACCCTTACTGTGTTCAGAAGCCAATAAATCAATTCCAAACAATTTTTTGAAAATTAGAAGCTCTAATTCGCCCACATTTCTTGCAATAAAATCAAGCAGATGATCCTCTAATGGGATTATTTTGTCACAATTACAAAACTGTGAATGTGGGTCTCAGTTTTTATCTTTTACAAAATACATAGTATGATCACATAACCCTCCCTGACCTGCACCTGCCAAATTTTCAATGAAGACCAATTGGTTTTGTACACATTTGCTCTGGTGGAATCTTAAAATAAAGGATCTCATTTGAGTCTCAAACAATGTGTGAATTGAAGTTATTGTTGTGAATAGTTGCCCAATCACCATCTCATTAATATTCAAAACTTCCATCCTAAAATCCTGAGCCTTTACAAGTCCTCATGGGATTTAAATATCATACGAAGAACTAGTAATTTTACTATATCAAAGAGTTTTTACCAACAATTTATGAAAATGAATCTTGGAGGAGCGTGAGGAGGTTAATAAAACAATCTACAACAAAATACCATTCATGAGAGAGTTATATTTACGGCCTATCCTTAAGTGCAATATCATATCCAAAACAGATCTCAAAGGTCTTCAGGCTCCGCATTCTAACCTCTATGCCAAATCTGCCAAAGTCGAATACCATGTGCATGCCAATCCTGATAATAAAAAAAGCGCTTGTTTTTAA
>JAMKCH010051204.1:0-20623 GCA_023653785.1 Ophioderma brevispina
TAATTTCCGAAACAAATGGCAAAACATGCCCTGTGGATGCGTATTATATTTCCGTTGTCAAGCTGTTCGTCACACACCTTCCAGGTTTGCGCGCGTGTAGCCAGAATTTTGTTTAGAATTTACTGATGACTACTAATTAACCCTCTAAGGTATACTGGCCGATTTGATAGGTTACACAAAGGGTTATATGACGTACTTAGCCATCCGGGACATGGTAAGAAAAGCTTAAAGGCCGATGGAGAGGCATATAGGAAAGTATAATTGATGGTTTACTCAGAGGTTGAGATCATGCTATCTCAGGTAATGAGCCAATCAGAGATACTGTAAAAAATGTGGTAAACCTTCGAGGGTAAAAAACAATGTGCACTGAAGGGGTTGTGTATGAGTCATGAAACCACCAACGGGGCCCAATCAAATTGCACAAAATCAAGTTTTGCCGTTTACAGGCTGTTTACACTGCATGGGAGTTGTCAACCATCGTTTAGCAATGGAGGAAACAAAGGCCATCTATCGACTCACTTCCACATTCCTAAAAGAAAATATTTTTGGAATTTAAAACCACCAAAAATGAATAGGATATGAATCAAAAGCATAGTGCGCGGCATCCACTACTCAAAAAATTATGGACTGCACAACCAAAAATTCACATGATATTAGCATAGCAGAACAACAAATAATATTTTTTTCTCTAATAATTAGCACGCAAAACATGTACTGCTGGAAATCTCCACATCTCCCAACATAATTAGTACAAATTTACAAACTTTAAAATGTAATTTATTTACGCACTTTTTTAGCTCTTAATTATGTCTTTGTTAAATTTCAGTTTCTGCCCTCGCCTTAGTGGTCAAATAAGTCAAATATGTAAATATCCAGTTCATCAAGTGAGGCTACTCACCTTTTGTAATCTAGCTCAGTGGAATTGTGCTTCTTAAGCCAATCGGCAAGGTCTTGTCTTTGAAAGATCCTGTCACACCGTTGCTCAACCTGAATCTTACGCAGATGTATCGAGTCCTTCACTAACTCAACAAAACCTACACAGAGAAGGTCAATGGGCAGTTTAAGCAGATGATAATTGTGCCATACAACTTACAACAAATTTCTGTGCTAATAATTCTAGGTGTAGCCTTTTTGAAATTTTTGTCAAGAAGATGCACATATTCTTCCACATTGCTTTTATTCTATTTGGTACACCCAACACAAAAATTCTGTACTTAGCCAATCAAAAATTGCTGAAAAACAGGCAGGCATTGATCAGAGGGACTTAAATTTGTAAAATACATTGCAGTCTTGGGACCACTATGTCAACCCCTGGTCATTTGTGGTATTGAGAATAATAGGCCTACTATGACCTTTTGACTGATATGTACCTTTGACCTCATAAAATGAGATTTCCAGTAATATCCATAAACCAAGTTTTTGGTTTAACCCTCCAATGAACTTTCCCACTTTTCATGAGGTCAAAATATTACATTTCAGGCCTAATCTTAGACTTGTACCGAAGTGGCACCTTTTACCCTGCACCTATGACTCATGTTTGGTTGAAATCAATCCAAGGCAGCGCAGTGAAAGTGACTAGGGGGTAAATTAAATATACATGTGGTCCTTGAACCGCTGCTGTGTCGTATTCGTCGCGATTTGTTGACTTTTGACCTTGATATGTGACCTTGACTTCATAAATAAATGAGGATTTCCATGTAATATCCATGCATAAACCAAGTTTGGTTACAATTGAAGCTCAAACTTTTAAATGAGGTCAATTTTACATTCAGCCCTACTTAGAACTTGACCTCAAGTGACCTTTTACCTTGCACCTATGACTCATGTTGGATGTGAATCAATCCAAGGGCAGGGAGTGAGAGTGCTCAGGTGTTTTTTTGTAAATTTTTTAAAATACATTGTGGTCCTCGGACCGCATAGGTCGTCGTTGTCGCGTTTTATGACTCATGTTTGGTTTGTGCAAAATCCATTAAAGTATGTAGATTACAGGCAAATGTAAACCCTTTTCAAAAACGGCAAATAAATATCAAACAGAAACACAACACAACAGACAAAGAACAGTGGACAAAGTGATCCTGAAGGATCTGGTGCTTGTGGGAAAACTATAGCTGTGCATGTTGTACAAGTAGTAATTCCTGCTATGACAAACAGATAAAATTAACACTACCATGTAAGGCCATGGGTCCCCCATTCACTCACCTCTTTGGTCCAGTAGCCATACAACGGAATGTTATCATACGGAGGTCCAGCCCCCTCAGACAGCACAGCTTGTCCATTGATAAGAATCTCTGATGGTCAGCATGTCTTGCCGCATGTCCTCAAGGCATGACATCACCCAAATCATCGGCTAACGGGTCGGCGTTAGTGAAGAATAACGAAGGGAACGGTGTGAAGGAACTGAAGTAGGAACTAGCCTGTGAAGAGGAATGCCCAATGAACAAGGGCGGTTCTCGAACCACAAGGTCCCCCGTTCTTCGCGGGGGGGTGAGTTAAAAGGAGGAAAAGTAACATAACTTAAAGATCACAGGGCGGATTGTGATGGAACAGATAGCTCCCCACCATAGCAGTTTCAATATTTGGTAGACCCCATGTATCAATGTTGACTACACACCAAGTTTCATGACCATACAATTATTTTAGATGTTTGACCCTTCAATGCCCCACATGACATTGAAATGACCTTCATATTTCAAGCCCTGACGTTGACCCCACCCACCGACTTTCATTACCATACACCATTTGCAGTGAATTGACCCAGATGACCCCCGAGGACCCAAAATGCACCTTGAAAAAAATTGGCATAAAATGTTGACGCAAAACCCTCAGTTTTCTACCATAAATACAACGTTGCATATGGATTTTACCTTTGATGACCCCGCATGACCTTGAAATGACCTTCAAAATTTCCGGCCCTGAATATTGACCGCACCCCACCAAGTTTCATCATCCTACCACAATGTTTAGGGTTTGACCTTGAATGACCCCCACATGACCTTGAATGACCTCAAAATTTTCAGGCAAAATTTTCAGCATCGCATGTTGAGCACACCCACCAAGTGTCATCATCCGACCACAATTACAAGGTTTAAAGCGTTTGTGACCACATTTGACCCCATGGACATGACCCATCTCCTAACTCATCCGCCGCCTACTTAAGCGATACATATGGTGCAAGATGGACACCCATCTTGCTCAGATCAAAAGATATCGTTGTGAACAAGGTTTATAACAAGTTAACCCGCTTTTGACCATATTTTTGACCTTTGACCCACTTGTATGCCACCCATCGCGTACTCAGATACATCTATGTTGCGAAGATGGACACCAACACTTGCTTAGTTCCAAAGATATAGCGTGGGACACACACATTGACACACAAACGGACGGGGAGCATTTATATAGTCCCCTTCGCCAACAAAAGTTGGCGGGGGACCACATAAAGGGAAAACGTTCTCCGAGTTGATTTAGAGTACGATTTGTTTGAGTTGTGGCAAAAATCAGTAAGTGAGCCAACATGATCTTCAGGATCCGGTCTGTAGTTCCCCCAGTTTGGGGGGTGCTGTTGGGGAGCCCAGGGTTCATGCCAAAAAACATGCAAGATCAGCCCATTTTTGGAGTTTAGGGGTCCGTTCCTCCCGGGTCCCCTTCAAGACGGGTCTGGATATGCCAACTGGGCTAGACTTTGGTGGGGACTTGAGTTGTTTTTTTTTGTGTGGATATTTATAGACCTGCGAGGGAAATATCTGGTCCCTAACAATTCTATAGTTTCCCTGTCAATAAACTGTTTTTTGTTGGCTTAATATTCTCTTACAGCCAATTTTTAAATTAGGATTAAGATCAAGGGCCTCCAGGCCAGCATTAGTGGCATGCGCACAGATTCAGTTCAATTCCTGAAAACTATTAACATACCTGAGGATTAAGACAAGGGCTCCAGGCCAGCATTAGGGGCCATGCGCACAGATTCAGTCAATTCCCGGTAATACTTATTAACATACCTTAGGAGTAAGATCAAGGGCCCCGGCCAGCATAGGCCATGCGCACAATTCACAATTCCCGGTAATACTTTTTAAAAATACATTAGGATTAGATTCAAGGCCTCCAGGCCAGCATTAGTGGCCATGCGCACAGATTCAGTCAATTCCCTGTAACAATTATTAAAAACATACCTTAGGATTAAGATCAAGGCCTCCAGGCCAGCAGTAGTGGCCGGCGCACAGATGCAGTCAATTCCCGGTACTACTTATGTAACATACCTTAGGATTAAGAGCAAGGGCCTCCAGGCCAGCATAGTGCCATGCGCACAGATTCAGTCAAGTCCTGTAACCTTATTAACATACCTTAGGATTAGATCAAGGGCATCCAGGCCAGAATTAGGGGCCATGCGCACAGATTCAGTCAATTCCCTGATATTAGTAAATACCTTAGGCTAAGATCAAGGGCCCGGCCAGCATTAGGGCCATGCGCACAGATTCAGTCAATCCCTGTAACGACTATTAACATAACTTAGGATTAAGATCAAGGGCCTCCAGGCCAGCATAGTGGCCATGCGCACAGATTCAGTCAATTCCCTGTAATACTTATTAAATACCTTAGGATAGAGCAAGGGCCTCCAGGCCAGCATTAGTGGTCATGCGCACAAGATTCCGTCATTCCCGGTAATACTTTTAACATACCTGAGGATTAAGATCAAGGGAATCCAGGCCAGCAGTAGTGGCCATGCGCACAGACTCGGTCAATTCCCTGGATGTTGGAAAGTGTCTGATTGAAGGATACTCTGGATAAAAAAGTTGAGATAAAAAGAGGTTATAAAAAAAACCTGCATAGTCCATTTAAGATACTAACAAATTTTAACAAAAAACATATGTTAACATTATGGGGACCAGTGATTTTTCAATAAAATATAAAATTTCCTAAGTTTGCTCTAAAAGATATAGGCACAAACCTGGAACAACAACATATTTTTTGGATGCAAAAATACCATACATAATACACAGAAATCATATTAGGATGGCAAAAGACATTCTATGATTTGGCCTTTATTGTAGATGCGCCGTATTTTTTTATCCTTGCGTTAAAATTACTTAGACATGAAACACTGTGAACTCAAACGTATTGATACTACAACCGGAAAGGTTAGGGAGTGGTCAACCAGTGCGCATGGAAAGGAAAACAACTATGATGTGTATTTTCTGGTGGTTAAAAACTGTGAACTATAAGGTGTACTTAAAGGTGCAACGAGAGATTTCACATATCAGATGTCCCTTAAAAAATCGAAAATACTGATTTTTGCCCTGATGTAAAGCTTTCCATCAAAAATATCCTCATCTGAAAGGATTAAGCTGAGAAATGTTTCTTTGCTACAAAATTGTGAATTTCTAATTTCGTATAGGAGCAAATACGAAATTCAGCCTATGTATTACATTGAAATATAAGCAAATCAAAATCACCCGTTTCTCTCTTAAGACATTTCTGTAGCCAAACACAAGGTAAGAAATCTATTGATTGTCTAATCTATATGAAATTACTATTATGGCACAATATTTGGGTGCCTCAAAATCTCTCGTTGCACCTTTAATAAAAGCACTCCAGAGTGGGTTTATTACAAAATCATTATGTTTACACATAAATATCATGTTAATTTGGACTTAAATCTTTTCAGGTGAGAGCTAACATATACATAAAAGTACTGCAACCATGCAAACAATATGGGGTTTGAAAATTTCTGAAGATGAACTCTTTTCAAAATGTAACTGTGTCTCTTTAAATAAAGCTAAATTGTCACACAACTTTGGTAAACATAGTTGATTCATTGCAAGCAGGATCTTAACTTTGGACAGCAAAGGGGATAAGGTTCCCGATTACACCTTTTCTTACAATTCGAGATGAATCCTTGGCAACTTTTAGTTGGTCAGCAATTTGGCTCAGTGTCAGCTCCAAGGCTTCTTGTTTCGTAAACTGGTCCCTTAATCCCTGGCCACAAATGCTGAGCAGAGCTCCTAGCACCATCTGCACACGCTGGCTGAATTGCAACTCTCGAAGACTGTCTTTCAGATACCTGGAAGTCCCAACAGGAAAATCTTCCACCTTAATTTGGTTATGCTATTCCAAGGATGGAAATAGTTGCATTTATAAACATTACTCATAGATTCTTGACCTCCAATTGGTTAAAACAACATCACACCTTATTAAATGGTCAACTCTTAGGCAATATGGGCAATAGAGCTGCACATCAGACATGGCCAGAGGTAGAGCTGGCACATCAGACCATGGCTATGCATGCTGCATGGTGTACAGTTTATAAACCCTGTGTCACACAAGAGCCAATATGACACCCTTTTTTTTTTATGTTTAGAGTGGTATATGATCATGCCAATTTGAGGTCAACTTGGGGCAATAGCTTTCACACCATACCTCTCAACAGGCCGTGATATTACTAGGGGGGAGCATTGAATTTACAAAAAATAGAGGTAATACATCGCTTAAAATTTCAGATTTAGATTCCAGATGTCTGGTAAATGATTTTTTGATGTACCTGATGAGATTTAATGTATCAGTTCTGATAATATTTTATTAACAAGATGAGAATCTAAAGTTGCAACAAATTTGGAAAAAAAAATCAAGTCATAATGCTAAAACAATGTGCATGAACATACACGTGCCATGCTTGAGAACATTTTTGATGATATCTTTAGAACAGGACCCCCCCCCAATTTTTTTTTTTAAATCACCAAATTTTCCCTTAATTGGTTGATGAAAAAAGTCTTACAAAACAAGTAATGGGCTATTCTGATCTACACAGTTGTTTTTTTTTGGGGGCCACTCTCATAGAAAACTTGCAAGTGCAGAGTCATGGTATGTTGCATACTTCAGGCCGGTCAAAAAATAAATAAAAAAGATGTCATAAATCAACAAACAAGAAGAAATAAGCTCAAACAGGTGGGTTAATTAATATTATGAAGAATTTTTTTAGACTTCACCCACACAACATAAAGGACAGTCCGGAAAAATTCACGACCATCCAGGATTTGGAAGTAACCACGCAGGTGGTTGACAAACTAGGCACTGAACGCCATCAGCTGCCACCCCTGGTGAAATTTCAAGCAAAATCTTGTTTCTACGGTGTCTGCTGGTGCAGCTGTCGATTATACAGCGTGCGGGCATTATTATATTAATATTTATAAGGCATAAAATTCAAGAAAATATTGACTGTACAACCGACCACTGGGCTGTAGTTTAACAAACATGATGAATATACCGCAAGAGGTCAACTATGAATGTGGGAAATCTGTCACGTCGCTTAGTGTTCCGCATGACGCATGGGCTAGTAAAACGTCACATGCAGGTCATCGCGTCCAGCGTGAAATCTTTCGTTTTGGAATTTATGTTCAGAAACCCATGATTCTATGTCAAGTTTTATAAAAGGTAGGTTTCACAGTTACGGTTACACATGTCATCAAAATTTACCTTAAAGGGCATTTCGTGATTCCAGCACCTTCTGTTATTCATTGATCACTAGCTCCTTGAGAAAAAACTTATTCCCAAATTTGAGTGATCCCTATCTTGCGGTTTGTTGTTATGAGCATTATTCAAAAACACATTATGTTTCTAAATCATTTAACTGGAGTGGGGAGGGGGGGTGGGGGTGGGGGTCTGATTTCCTGTTCCAATGTGACTGAAATATAGGCGTTTCCCTTCTGAGAAGTGAATGCCCCAAAATACCTAATTTAAGCACCAGCTAAAAGAGAAAATGGTCTTCAACCAGTGCCCACGGTCACACCCGTTAGGCCATTACTGCTTCCCAATTCCGTGTTGCTCAGCGCCCACACGGACGCATGCACATAGCATGTTGTGGGGCGGGGCCTGGAAGCGGGAAGTCAAATTGGAAAGGAATCAGGCTTCAGTTTAAAGGATTATAAAACATAATGTGTTTTTTGAATTAAATAATTACACTGAACTGATTTCCTTTACACCAATGTTGACTGTATTAATATATTGCATTAACCCCCGTTGAATGAATCATTCAATCCAACAACATGCATGACACACCATTAAATCCCAAGAAGTATTTAAAGGGCGTTTGAAATTATTATTTTAAAAAAAAGGTAGACAAAAAACGCCAGTAGGCGAGAAACAACTGGAATCTAAGATTCCTAAAAGCCAGGAAGCCAATAACTCACCTCGACAGTGGAGTACACCAGGGGGGAGTAATAGGAACTTAGACTTAATAATGTGGTTTAACTGACATGGCCAAAGTTTTTTGAGGAGAGCCAGACCGAGAATCCCGCAGAGAAAACCCCAAGCCTAAGGATATAGGCGAGAGAAGAGATCTGAAGAGACTGGAGTGCGACGTAGGCCCTGGACAAAGGGACAGAAGCACCCGCGGCAAGGCGGGGAACAAGGCCTCACAGCCTGGCGAACAACTGAGGATCGGGGAGGGAACCAGAGAAGCGCATGGCGGACCCGCGTAGACGCGGGCAAAGGAAGCCTAACCCCAAAAAACGGAGGAGCGGCCCCTAGAGAGGGGGTCCGATCAGAACCACCACAGATGAACCCCACGGCGAGAGGCCCGGGGGAGATAAAGGTTGAGGACTGAATGAAGGCTAACGGCCCCCAGCCCCGTGGAGGGTTGAGAGATAAGTCCGACCATGACCCGGAGAAGGAGAAGGAAATCTCCGAGCGAATCCAGCCGGGAAAGGGACCCGAAAAAGTAATAAAGGCGAGGGCTAGAGCGATGCCGCACCCAAAGGACGATTTGGGGCCTTCGCCAAGAACTCGCCGATAGAACTCATACCCCCAAGAGGGCAACATTTCGGGTCAGAAACGGACGCCTTGCATAGTCAATGGAACGACCAACGTCACCGAAGGACAAACCTAACAACCTAGGCTGTGGTAAGCTGAGCTAGTCGACCGAACAAATTCAGACACGGATGATCGAGACGCCAACAAAGCCTCAAAATCAGCGAAAAGTCCCACCCATACTGTCACAGCCACGAGATGGAGGGACGATTCAGGCTTCGACTCGGAAGTCGACAGAAAAACCAAGGAAAGAACGAGGCCGACCTCCGCCATACCCGGGAGGCCGCGCACCATAACCGGGCAACCGAAGAGCATTCAAAGGCTAATTAATGATAACTAGCACCTCCCCAGAACGGGCCAGATTCAATCCTTGCCCGAAAGGTAGACAAAGTGGGGGAAGCACCGAGAAGTCTACCAGATGGATAACCCAGAGGTGTGCTCTGGCAGGGAACACACGAGTCGGCCTCGAGAGGCGTACCCGAGCCGGCGCTTCCTAACTGCTCGGTTAAGCCCGAGCAGAGCCTAACCAGTGGCGACTTCAAGCAGAGAGCAGGTGACAAAGTCGTAGAATGACAGATGATCCTAACATGAGAACTTCTGGGCCGAACGACAATCGGTATCGAGGAGGCAACAAGTCGCTGCGTAGCGAACTCCGGCTCGGTCATAAGGATGCCACCGAGAAGATGTCCGCGGGCAGCATAGCGGTCTTCGACCCAATATCTCCCGAGGAAAACAGTGAAGAAAGCCACCGGATAGGTGCTCCCTAACGGGCGAGATAACCGCTTAAGGATCACCAAAGCCTCGAGAAAAGGGAGTAACCAACTCGTCAACCACACTCGAGACGTCAGACATGGAAGATACTTCACAGCGGGGGTTTAACTCCCCAGAGACATTCCCACACGGGAGCAAGGAGCTCCCAACCGACTTTAAGTTTTCAGGTCACTTTGACCGACTAGGATAGAGGGGATAAAAATCACCAGTCGGATTGGGCAGACCACCATGTCACGGGCTTCCCGGTCGTAAAGACAGTCCTGAGCCAGAGCAACCGAACGTGCCCCTAGGACCCCCGAGGGTCCAATGGGAAAAGCACAGATCCAGTCACAAGGCCGCGGAACGACAAAACCAAGTCAACTGCCAATAACAAACTGAGGAAGCCACCTGTGAAGGCGAGTCTGAGAACCCACCAAACACTGGAGTATACCAGGGGTGAGTAATAGGACCTTAGACGTACTAAGGTGTTTACATGACCTGGCCAAAGTTTTTGGAGGAGAGCAGAGCCGAGAACCCGCAGAGGAAAACCCAAGCTAAGGAATAGGCGAGAGGAAGAGCTCGAAGAGACTGGAGTGCGACGTAGGCCCTGGAAAAGGGCACGAAGCACCCCGCGGCCAAGGGAAGAACAAGGCCTCAAGCCTTGCGCACACTGGGGATCCGGGGAGGGGAACCGAGAAGCGCAAGACGTACCCTCGTAAAGACGCGGGCAAAGAAGGCCTAACCCCAAAAAAACGGATGAGCGGGCCCCCTAGAGAGAGGGGTCCGATCAGAACAGCACAGATGAACCCAACGGAGAGCGAGGCAAGGGGGTAGATAAAGGTTGAGAGACGAAGAAGGCTAAAGGCCCCAGGCCCCGTGGGGGCTGAGAGATAAGTCCGACCCTGACCCGGAGGAAGACGCTACAAGGAGAAAATCTCCGAGCTACATTCCATGCCGGAACAGGGACCCGATAAAAATATAAAGGCGGGGGCTAGAGCGATGCCGCACCCAAAGGACGATTTGGGGCTTCGCCAAGAAACTCGCGGTTAGAATCAGACCCCAAGAGGGAATAGGCTTTCGGGTCCGAAAAGGAGCCTTGCAGGGAAGTCAAATGGAACGAACCAACGTCACTCGAAGGCCGAACCGAACAACCTAGGTGTGGTAGGCTGAGCAAGTTGACCGAAAAATCCAGAAACGGATGATCGGAGACAGCCAACAAAGCCTCAAAATAAGCGAAAAGTCCCACCTCAGACTGTCACA
Source organism: Ophioderma brevispina (assembly GCA_023653785.1). NCBI lineage: Eukaryota > Metazoa > Echinodermata > Ophiuroidea > Amphilepidida > Ophiodermatidae > Ophioderma > Ophioderma brevispina. The sequence continues at coordinate 10,807 of JAMKCH010051204.1, forward strand.
GTCAGGAGATGGAGGGACGATTCAGCCCTCGACTCGGAGGAGGACAGAACCACCGAGGAGAAAAACGGAGGCCGACCTCCGCATACCGGGAGCCGTCGGCACCAGAACCGGGCAACCGAAGAGCAGACAAGGCTAGTATTAATGATAAACTAGCACTCCCACAGGTCGGGCCAGAGTCAATCCTCGCCCGAAAGGTAGACAAAGGGGGCGAACCACCGAGAAGTTACCAGAGGGGAGAACCCAGGGGTTGCTCGCAGGAACACGAGTCGAGCCTCGAGAAGCGACCCGAGCCGAGAGAGCTCACTAACCGCTCGGGGAAGCCCGAGCAGAAGCAACCAGTGGCGACGCAAGCAGAGAGCAGGTGCCAAAGTCGTAGAAGGACAGACTGAACCTAACATGAGGAACTCCTGGGCCGAACGACAAATCGGTACCGATTTTGGAGGCAAACAAGTAGCTTCGTAGCGGAACTCCGCTACGGGCATAAGGTGCCACCGAGAAGAGGTCCGAGGGCAGCATAGCGGCTTCGACACAATATCTCCGAGGAGAATGAAGAAAGTTAAGGAAAAGCAACCGGAGGAGGTTGGCTACACGAACGGGCGGAGATACCGACTAAGATCACCAAAGCCTCGAGGAAAATGGGAGTAACCAACTCGTCAACCAAACTCGAGACGTCAGACATGGAAGAATTGAAGCAAAGCGGGGGTTTACGCCCCAGAAGACATTCCCACCCGGGAGCGAAAAGCCTCCCAACCGACTTTAAAGGTCAGGTCACTTTGACCGACTAGGATAGAGGGGGGGATAAAATCCCCCGTCGGAAGCTGGGCAGACAACCTAGGTCCAAGGGCTCCAAGGTCGTAAAAGACAGGAGCCAGAGCAAACGAACGTGCCCATAGAACCGAGGGTACCAAGGGGGAAACGCACAAGATCCAGTCACAAGGCACGGCGGGAAGACCAAGACAAAGTCACTGCCAAGACAATGAGGAAGCCAACCTGTGAATGCGGTTCTGAGAAACCCACCCAACTAGGGAATAACCCCGTCGCGGGGATACCACAGCAGCACAGTCGGGAAAGAAGGCGTGGCAAGGCAAAACCGGCAAGTGAAGAGGCCTGAAAAACCGATGGAGGGGAGGGGGGAACCCCCTAAGCCAGACCCCGACGAAGGGAGCAAACCTGCTTAGGCCGGACGAAGACCCAGCTAGGCCCGGACGAGCCCCAACGCTAGGACGGAACAAAGGCCGCCGCTAAGCCCGTACAACGAGCCCCCAAGAGGGCACCGTCGAGCCGACCCAAAAACCTGGGTCCACCGTCCCCGAGGGAGACAGCGGAACAGGCTAGTCAGCCGGGAGGCCAAAGGACTGTGCGAGAACTGTCAAAGCCAGCCCTCACTCCCGAACAAACGGGGAGAAGGGATCCACGGTCAAGACACCGACCCAACAGGGGGCAGTGTCATGGCAAAAAGTCGAAAGACCTTCAAGGGCTATCCCCAAGGGGCGAGGAGTAAGGCCTGGGAGCACAGTAAGGTTAGACCAACAGAGCCAAACACCAGCGCGCAGGAAAAACAAGAGACCGAGGGGAGAGGGCATCCACCTGGGTGGGAAGCCCAAGACAATGACGGGAAACCGAGCATACAGCACAAGACTGAATGACCAAAGCCGGACGGCAAGAGCAGCTAGGCATGAGGGGCACCAGCCGGAGGCTAGGGCGAGGTCTCGAGCCCGCACAAGAGTGAGGACGGAGGGCAACGGAGAACAGCCAAGGCGCGTGATAGGTTCCATGTACGGGGTGTAAGGCCAAGGGGAGAAAGGACATAAAGCCCCTACCCCAGGCTTAGGCCGGCCCAGTGAAGCCCATGGAGGGGCCACGCCAGACCGGCATAGGCACAGGCCTCATAAACCCCCAAGGGGGGCCAAGCAATCACCCAAGCAACAGGGCCTAAGCCCTAGGCCAGGCCAAGCCCGACAAGGGTCCAGCCAAGCTGCGAGGAAAGAATCCAAGGGACAGATAACTACCACCACAGGGGGGGGGGGGGGCTTAATGTTTTGAGGGAGATGAAGGGTATAAGCGAGTAGCAAAGGCTAGGCGGATGGAAAGGCCCCAAGGGACTAGGGCCAATGGCGAAATCCAAGGACCGCAGAGGCTAAAGGCCACGACCTCCCAAGGAAAGTGGGGCTAAAGATCCTAAGAATCAGTATCACAGCCAAGATGGATACAGGTCTAGACACCAAGGGGGAACAGAGGATAACGCCAGACGGCAACCTGTCACTAGGCCGACTCGGAAGCGGCGCTAGGCCCAGTGACCCCAAGGAGGGGAGCAGCGAAAGCTGCCTCCTAGCCTGAGTCAAGTTCCCCACGGGAGACAGCGGACCAGGCTAGCTAGCAGTAAGCCTAACAGCCGGAGCCTACGAGCCCAGGACACAGCAAGGGCCGAAATGGCCCAGCGCTCGGCAGAGACAAGAGGCTCAAGTCCCGAGGTGCACACGGAACGGGAACGGGAACTAGCACCAGAAGGAGCTAGGCTACCGGGCAGCACAGTCAGCCGCCAACAGAGGCAGCGACGGAAGAGCTGGCGAACCAGAGCTAGTAGACAGGCCCGAGGACTCCCCAAGCGCCAATGTGGGAGGCTCCGAGCGCGTAAGATCCACCAGCGGAGCGGGGGCAGAGTGCATAACGGCTAAGGTCTGGACCCCAACGAAGCTGCAAGCTATAGCACGGCAGGATGCGACCCATGCCCAGGCCGAGGCGGGCGAGGCCCACCACGGGCAGGGCAGGAGCATCCCCAAGATGGGGGACCCTGAATGCAGAAGCTAGAGCACGTTCAGAGAATAGAAGCGGTAACCCCGGGACTAAACCACAAGGCTGAGAGGGCTACCACCCAAGGCCAGGGCAACAATGCCAGCCAGGGCGTGAAGACACTCGGCTAGGCCGCCCCGAAGGCGAGCCCTGCCAAAGAGCGCCCGGAGAGAACCACCGAGCCCTACAGCATCCCCGAGGGGATGCCCCAGAGCCAAGGGGGCGACTCCCCCGCAAAGGGAGAAAGTCGCGACGCCGTGAGTTGAAAGTCACACCAGGGAAAGGCGGACAAACAACCCCGAGCAACAGCCCCCGTAAGGAGGGGGACCAGTCGCTGTGGTAAGCCCGGAAATCAACGCCAACAACGGCGGATAAACGGTCAACATGCAGCGCACCACTGGGGGAAGGAGGCGCGGCAAAGATTGAGTGTAAACAATCAACTCCAAGCCGATCACCCTCAGAGAGTGAGACCGACTATAAAAGGTGAGGAGTACTCCGCGACCGAAGGCGGGGAGAACAGCACCTAGAAGTCCCGGAACCACGAGCAATCAAACCTCGCGAGAGAATTATAGCGACATGGGCTACGCACGGGCACGCCGCGCGCCCTGAGAGGGCATGCTGCAGCCTGCACCGAGCCGCCCCGGATAGGCAAAGCCCAGGAGGCTGCCCCCACGAGGGCGCCGAGAACGGAAACACCACGGGGTGTACCGAACGGCGAACCGTAGCGGGAAATAGCGAATGGGACGAACCGCACCAGTAACCGCACACGGAATCCCGGTGAGAAGGGACCAACTGGAGAAGCGCTGCGCCGCCCCAACTAGAACGTGATAAGGCATGTGTGAAGTAGGCAGAAACGATATTCTCGCCAGATTAACCCCGCGGGGCTAGCAGGCTAGCCTAGCCAGGGTTTGCCGTAACGGCGGAACCGAAGCAGGAACCAGTGCTGGACGAACCGGATCCCAGTAAACCCGCGAACGGTAACCCGCGTGAGAGGGGACCAACTGGCGAAGCGCTGCGCACCCAATCCTAGCCCGCAAGGGCCTGGTGAAGCATGCAGCACGAGCCAGACTTGAACCGCGCGGCTAGCAGGCTCGCCATGCGGGGAGCAGTGAGCATAAACGACACACGCGGCGCCCCCTAACGGGGCCACGAGGAAACCACCTCAGGGCTGGACGAATAAAGCCCTAAAACCAACGAGCGCCGGGTGTCGGTACGGGCGAGGATCGGCCCGAGAAAACCCGGGCGTCACTGGCCAACACACGCCACAGACGGGCGTCCCATGGCCCAACACCCCGCAACGGACGGACTGCAAGCCGCTCAATCCCAAAGGGAGAGAGAGAGGCAAGACCACGCTAGCCTCCTACCGATAAAGCAACGAGGTAAATCAGGCGAGCCAGCGCGGGCAGCGTGCTAGCCAGGCGGGGCCCAGAGGGGACGGCCAACTAGACGCTATGAAGCAACCGAAGACTGCCGTACCGGAATGTCTGCAGCCGCCAAAATCCCCAAGGGAAAAAGGGCAGAGCAGACCGCGCGAGCCTCACCGGAGCAGCCACTAGGGCTGAACCAGGCGAGCCGGCGGCCGGTAGCGAGGTATACGGGCGGAACTCCCGAGGGAGAAAAGCCCTACTAACACGTCATGAAGTAGCAGAAGCTACAACATCTTTAGGAGCTTCCAAAGCAGCGGGGCCGCACTTGAGGACTGACAAAAACGAAAGGAGACCACGTAACATCCACCATTATCCGAACAACCACCCCCCCTTTTCCCTTAGCGAAAAACAAAACAGGGAAAATGTGTTCAATGGCGGAAACCCATTGAAAACAGAAAGGCCACGCAAAAGAGCAAAGCACCCAAACGGGAGCGACAGCGGAAGCAAGGACCCGTAATGAACGGACGGAAAAAGAGGGTCGCGGGGCGGCAAGTGCAAAGACGCGAAAAAATGGGGGTGAAGCGAGCCAGATGGGGCGCGACGTGCCGGAACGAAAAAGAGCGATGAAAAACAAAGCGAGCCGCGGTAAGACCCGGCCCGCCAACGCGGAGACAAGATACCGTCGCTGGTAACAAAGTCACACACGGTAAAGAATTTTCCAAGTCAAGTTTCCACAATATTTTATTAAAAATACAACAAGCATAAGAATAAAATAATAGACACACTCACCCAAAAGAATGTGTTATTTGATAGTATGGCAACTACAAGGAACAGAAACAGGCTCACAAAAAAGCAAAAGAAATCCAAAAACACGCAACTAAAATGCGGCAATGGCTGACTTTGTTACCTTCTTTTCCCGTTACACAGGAATCACATGACCGAATCGGCGGCAACAAAAGGATACATTAATAAAAAGCTCTCCGACGGGCGAAAAAAGTTCGCTGTTTATTCCGTCCAAATAGAGCGTATAAATCCAGTATATAAACCAGTAATATATCCAGAAAGTTATGGTATAGTAGTAGGAGTATTCGTATGAGACGACAAACTAGTCCAGTATCAAAAATCTCAGTTAATTTTGACTGCTAATGACAGAGCTGCGGTAAACCACGCGTCCGTTTGGTAAGGCGGCCAAAACGGAACTGAGAAAGAGTAATGGCCGACAGGGTGTAACCTGGGGTCACTGGTTGAGACCATTTTCTCTTTTAGGGGTGCTAACATAGGTTTTATTTGGGGCATTCCCTTTCTCAGAAGGGAAATGCAATATTTCAGTAAACATTGGTGTAAAGGAAATCAAGTTTCAGTGTAATGATTTGCTCGTTTCACGGTCCAATAGGATAAGTGCTGTTAATTTTGTCGTTTACGGACAGGAATACAAAATTGCAAATTTGCTTACAGATGCGACTGAATTGCCACGTGAAGATTGGGCACACGTGGATTATAAGGCATAACGGTTCAGGATGATATACAAATCTCAACATCTTGTAGTAGTCGGGGGACGAGGCTGTGGATCCCGAAATGCCCTTTAATACTAATAAATGAGTAAATAAAACCATTTCTTTGAGGGTATTTAGGTATTTTTATAAGCATGTCATTGATTAAACAATTGTAGGGACAGCATTTCAAGTCTATGTAAACTAAAGCAGTTTTGAGCAGTTTCTGTTATTTTGACAACTTGTTCCGGGGAAAAGATGGAAAAAAAAGGGGAAAAAAAACCACATACACATTGGGAAGTTTTAATCCTTGCTTGCTTTAGCTACTTTTTGGGTTTGTATGCTTTAGCCTAATGTGAAACTCACTTGCACAAGCGTGGCAGATAACACACAATCATGAATAACTGAGACGCCCATATCCATTTCAACAGCTTGGTTCGCAATTCACGATTGCAAATCTAAAAAACATCAACCAAAAAAGTTGTATAATCTATTTACTACGCAAATGACATGTATGAACTAAACTGATGTAGGGCATCTTATCAAACCTATTTGACAAAGTACATTATAAGCAGGATGGTGATAACCAATATTAACCAATAAATGTGCAAATGTTCTCAAACAAATCCAGAATTTCACCTGATAAAATGAGTTGGGTACTCACTCGAAATGTTTCGACTCCTATCAGGAGTCTTGTTCACTTGGTAGAGGAGTGTTGGCATTCTAGATTATTATCAGCGAATCTTGTGACGGTTGGTGATGACCGTGCACCTTGGTTATTCGTGATTTATGTCTGATAACAAACTCTGTCGAATATGTACGCCCCATCTCCTTGTTCACGGTGGCCTCCTCTGTGCTTGCAAAACTTTGTTTAAGGAGAGAGGAAGAAGCACCACCTTTAGAACAAGGATGAGGAAGCGGACCCACACTCCGCAAGAGTATATGATCATTCTAATTAACAGCGATTACCAATGGTTGACTCAGCATCCAACCGTCACAAGATTCATGATAATATCTAGAAACACCAACACTCATCAGACCAGAGTGAATAAAACTCCTGATAGGAGTCAAAATATTTCAAGTGGTATCCCACTCATTTTATAATGAAAATTCTGGATTGTGATGAGAACATTTGCCACATTCTATTGAATCATTGATACAATCAGGATGAATCTATTTCAAAACAATATACAACCTACTTCCATCAGGCAATACCGAAATGCCCTTTAAAGTGTTAAACACTTCAAAATGGAAGATGAAAATACTATCCTTACCTTGGAGTAATAATTTCTAATGCCTGTACAGACTCCATAGGGGTCCATCTCTGTAACAGAACATAAATGTACGACAGACATGTCAATCAAAGCTTGGCCGCAACTACAAGAATGCGGAGCAGAGCTCTAACCACCATCTGCACACGCTGGCTGAATTGCAACTCTCGAAGACTGTCTTTCAGATACCTGGAAGTCCCAACAGGAAAATCTTCCACCTTAATTTGGTATGCTATTCCAAGGATGGAAATAGTTGCATTTATAAACATTACTCATAGATTCTTGACCTCCAATTGGTTAAAAACAACATCACACCTTATTAATGGTCAACTCTTAGGCAATATGGGCAATAGAGCTGCACATCATACAAGCAGAGTGAGCTGCAATAGACAATGGCTCTACATTGCTGGCATGTTGTTTACAGCTTTTACCCCTGCGTCACACAAGATACCACTATTGACACCCTTTTTTTTTTCTTTTTAGAGTGGGTATATGGATCATGCCAAATTGAGGTCAACTGGGGGCACTAGCTTCACCACCTAGTTCACAGGCCGTTGATATATACTAGAGCATTGAATTTACAAAAAAATAGAGTTAATAACACTCTTAAAATTTAGATTTAAGATTTGGTCTGGTTATTTCTTTTTTGATTCAAATGGGGATGAGATTTTACGGTTATATCGTTTCCTGATACTATTCAGGTAAACAAGATGAGGTCAAAGTTTGCAACAATTTGTGAAAAAATCCAAGTCATTATGGCTAAACAAGGTGCATGAACAATACACTGCCCTGCTGAGAACATTTTTGATGATATCTTAGAACGGCCCCCACCAATTTTTTTTTAAATCACAAATTTCCTTAATTGGTTGATGAAAAAGTACTTACCAAAACAATAATGGCTATTCTGATACTTACACAGTGGCCCTCTCACTAAGAAAAACTTGCAAGGCAGAGTCATGGTATGTTTCATACTCAGAGCCTGTCAAAAATAAATAAACTATGTCATAAATCAAAACAAAAAACAAGAAGAAATAAGCTTAAAACATTGTGGAGTAATTAATATATGAAGATTTTTTTAGACTTCACCCATACAACATAAATGACAGATCCGTGAAAAAATTCACTGACATGGATTTGGAAGGTAACACGCATGGGTTGACAAACTCTGCACTTAACGCCCCATCAGCTGCCACCCTGGTGAATATTTTCAAGAAATCTTGTATTCTAGTTGTTGCTGGGCAGCTGTCGATCTACAGCGGGGCATTATATTATACCATATTAAAGCCTACAAATCAGAAAATAATGACTGTACAAAACCCGACCACTGGGCGTATTCTATGAACATGATGAATTATACCGCAAGAGGTCAACTATGCTGTGGGAAATCTGGCGCGTCGCTAGTGTGCTGCATGGACGCATTAGGATAGTAAAACGTCACATTGCAGGTCTCGCGTTTCCAGCGTGGAAATCTCTTGTCGTTGTTGGGGAATTCTGTTCAGAAACCCATGATTCTATGACAAGTTTATAAAAGGTACGGTTTCACAGTTACGTTTCCAGTTACATTTCATGCCAAATTACCTTTAAAGGTGCATTTCGTGATCCAGCACCTTCTGTTTTATCATTGACTCACTAGATATACTTGAGAAGTGAAAAAACTTATTCCCAAACCAATTGAGCGATCCTATCTGAGGTTTTGGTGTTAGGCAATTGCTCGTTTCCCACGGTCCTCATAGGCTTAATGTGCTGTACTTTGTCCGTTTACGGACAGAAAATACAAAATTGCAAATTTCTTACAGATGCGAATGAAGTGCACGTAAGATGGGGACATGTGGATACTAAGGCTAACGGGTTCAGATGATATAAAATCTCAACAATTTAGGTAACGTCGGCGGGGACGAGGTTTGGGAGAACGAAATGCCCCTTTAATACTAACAATGAGTAAATTCAAAAACCATTTTTGAGGGTATTATAGATATGTATAAGATGTCATTGATTACAATTAGTGACAGCATTTTCTATTATGTAAACTAATGGCAGTTTTGAGCGTTTGGGGTTATTTTGACAAAGTTGATTCAGGGGAAAAGATGGAAAAAAGGGGAAAAAACCATATTACCACATATGGAATTTTTTAATCCTTCTGGCTTAGCTACTTTTTGGTTTTGGATTGCTTTAGCCTAATGTGAAACTCAACTTGCACAAGCTGTGGCAGATAATCACACAACTCATCATCACTGAAAAAGACGCCTTCCATTCAACAGCTTTGGTTCGCACTTCACGATCTGCAAATCAAAACATCAACTAAAAAAGTTTAATCTATTACTACGAATATGTACATGTATGACTAACATTGTAGGGACAACAATCAAACCTTATTTTACCAAGTACATTATAAGCCGGATGGTGAAACCAAATGAACCAATAAATGTGCAAATGATTCTTCAAACAAGGAGCAGAGGATATGGCCAACCACTTAGAACAAGGAGAGGGCGGAGCGTACACACTCGAAAGAGTATATGATCATCTAATTAATCAGCGAATTACCAAGGTGACATCATCCATCAACCGTCACAAGATTCACTGATAATATCTAGAAGAAACACCACACTCATCAGCCAGGAGTGAATGAACAAGATTCCTGATAGGAGTCAAAAGTAGTTCAAGTGAGTACCCAACTCATTTTATAATGAAATTCTGGATTGCTTGAGAACATTTGCACATCGATGGACTATCATGAACAATCATGAGAATCTATTTCAAACATTTAGAGTTAACCAGTTCCATCAGAAAGACAGAAATGCACTTTAAAGTGTAACACTTTCAAAATGTAAGAATGCAACATTAACCTATCTTACCTGGATGAATAATTTAATGCCTGTACAGACTCCATAGGGGTCCATCT
>JAMKCH010051205.1:0-10106 GCA_023653785.1 Ophioderma brevispina
TGAAAATTATTAAGCCCAAATCAGCGCTTACGGGTAAACCGAAGATTTTTTAATTAAAAGCAATATTAGCACATTTTTTGAAGAGCGCCCAATTTTCCAAAAAAATGGTTTTTCCTTCTGTGAAGGTAGCTCTACAATGGTATATGTGTCGCAAAGGATGGAATTTTGTAACTAGAATAATTGATAAGGGGATCCCGATATGAATTCAACGGCTGCTGGAAACTGGCCTTCCAATATTAAATAGCCGGGAAATGTAAGCGCCATGTACGTATCTACGCTCATCTATTAGTTGTTTTATTGGTTCAGGCACGTCAAGTTAGAGGTCATTTCTTGAGGTGAAACTATTTCATCAGGGACGGCATAACTTAGCATTTCAGCTCTGCCGTTATGTACAATCTAGGATCCCATTCTAATTACAAAACTCCCTCATTTATGATAAATACGCATTTTTGAGCATCTCGTTCGAAGGTGTAGTTTTCTAGGACAATACCAAACAGCTGTGCAAAACATATCAAATTTTGAAATTGTGGCGCTCTTCAAAAAAATGTGCTTAAATTGATTTAATGTTTTCGGGCGACATTAATTCAGCAGCCGACGGAAATGGGTTTAACACAAGAAAACGCACGCAGTATGCATGTTTACCACGGGCATTCACCCTGTTTGAACCGTCTGTGACCTTGTGGTTGTAATATCAATGAGTAAGAGGCTATGATATGCATTAGAATATAAACATTTGTTGATAAAATTATGAAAAACTTAAAAGTTAGTTGCAAATTATCTGGATGTCTTGAATCTCTTATTAAAGCCCTGTATCTGTTTGAGAGTGACGTTATTATTCTGTTGAAAATGTATCCTATTCTTCCAATGGATATAGACGATCAGTTGAGAGCAAATTGAAGAAATGTCATATTTTGTCTGAAGGAAAATGTGCAAATGCCGCTTTAACAAAATCAAAACTGAATCCCTTTAGGACAATTCTTGTTACAGAAATAATACCGGAGTTATAACAAACAAAAATATATCGAGTAATTTTGTTTTGATGATTAACCGAATAACCGCTTTAAAATATCATTCCATTTCAGGTTCTTTTTGTGTAAAGAGGCAGGATTTTTAAAATAGATCTATCACAAGGATGTTTAATTTTTTTCTTTCTTGTATAAAAGGGTCTCTGTTATTATGGAAATTACACACCAACCAAAGGGTGCTATTGAATTAACAATACAACTTTTACGGCGAACATTCCTACACTTTATTATAGAGGAACTTTAAATACCCATGAATTTTGAACTTGTCAAAAGTTATATCGGGGCATACGACCTAGGTCAAACATCAGCGTTTACCCCTCACTACAAAAAAAGGTTTAACATTAGTTTGACCTCTATATCAATGCAAGGTAGTTAGTGTCTCAAATGTGGGTGTCGCTTTTTCAATAGGGCCACTTTAAGGTTAACACAGGGGTGGGTTCAAAACTTTTAAATTTCTCCATCTGTTGAAATGTATTGTATAGTGCCCGTCTAGTCCTTAAGGATTCTATAAATGTATAGTTTCTCCATTATGACCATTCGGTTTTGGAGTTATAGGGTAAAAAGGTCTACGTGGTTTAAAAAAGGTTTAATTTCCATTTGTACAGTCATTTGTATAGTCATTTTTACCAAGGGCCAATTGTAAATTACAAGCTAGCTTTGCTAGAAAACAATTGACACTTTGTTCTAAAATCGGGTCATCCACCTTTACTTCTTCTAAAACAAATATTTACAGATTCGTGAAGGCGGTTCTCGCACAGCCCTGGGTGAGGACCCCAAAATGGCGACATATTCCAGGTAGGCAAGAAGTTTCTAGCTCACCCGTGGATATAGACACCAATGACGACAATGCGAATAGCCAAAGCTCCATAATACAGGTATCGTTATCTATATAGAATATGAGCGTCTTAAAGTGTATTGCCAAAATATCGTGTGGAAAATGACCGATTCTTGGAAAACCATAGGTCCTATAAGTGGACAATCGCTGTGACTTTGAATAAGAAAATATTTATGACATTAGGAATATATAGAGAGTAAAACAACCGTTTATAGAACCGAATTAATTTAAAGTACATGTAGCAGGGGTTTAAAAAAAAAAAGTTTGGTAAAAAGGTTGAAAATGTTTTCTATAGGATGTCATTGTGGTTTTCATTTAAGGGATTAAACAAGAAATTTAGTTTGTCTAGATTTTGCCCTTTAGTCAAACAGTAGAGCCCTATTTACAAGTGACAGGGAGGGAGATTTTGTTGGATTTGAAGTCTCTCAAAGTTTCACTGGATCGGTTGTAGACCAACCTACCGAAAAGTTGGGACGGTTTATTGACCCAAACAGGGTGTGCAAAGAAACCCGCAAACCTTGTTTGAACTTGCCTGCCTATGTAATCGTTCCCATAGAAAAACAGTGCTTTGAGTTTCTGTCGTGCACGACAGAAACTACTAAATCATTATCCTAGACATAAGACGCGTAATTCGGCTATTCATTCAGGTGTGATCTAATACATTGGTAAGCATTCAAATATGTACAAAAAACCTAGGTTCGAGAAAAATTGGGGGCGCTTCTTTTGGAATGTGCTAATGTCTCTTTAAGTGAAGGTATCGCGGAGTAAAACGTACCCTATGCTCGGATTTTTTTTAAATGGATGTGAAATTGTTCCGTCTTGCCTTATTTTACCCATGTTTGGCATTTGCTAGCGTAATTAGTAGGCAAAACGTAACACGGACCTAACATGGTCGATAGGGTCACCGAAACATGACCTAAAAGATGTATACAGAGCTTCACCGAGAGAATTAAGTGCATTTTTGCTTCAGCGTTGACGAGAGCAATATTAGCACAAGTTACAACAAAATCTGAGCATTGGATAACTTTTCTTGACCAGAATTTCGGTAAAAAATAAAAAAAGTAAAAAAAATATACCTTTTAATTTCTTATAAAACAAGGAGACATTGGTCTATTTAAACACAATTTGACGGATTCAAAACTTCTCCCCGTTCATTTTACGCCATTTTTACAATCTCTCACATTTCTCAAAAGTTGGACCAAAAAAAATTCTGATTCGGCACCCTTCAAATATAGAAAAAACATCTCCAACCTTGTAATTTTAACTTACTTCTCAGGTGAAAAAAAAAACTGGGCGCGGTTGGCCGGACTCGAACAAGGAAATCATCTTCCAACCTTGTAATTTTAACTACTTAGTTATGCAAGGGTTTGAAAAAAGGCAACCTCCGCGATACTAGCAACGGCAGCTTCTTACCGATAGGTGAACAAGCCACGGCCTCTAGACTGTTCCCGGGTAGCGTCTTTAGAGATGCGGCACTATCAAGCTCATTACCAATAATCAAAACGAGCGAGGTAGTTGGGGAGGCTGTTCGCACCTCTAGGCATGATTAATAAAAAAATATAGAACTGTGCACTACTACTGTGAAAAAGTCACACCCGTCATTAACAACTACGAACATACTTGTAGCCAACGCTATTATGCCATATTGAAAATCTGGAAAAAAATATGTAGCGGATTTTTGCGACGGTAAACTTTCTGAAAAAACCACATTACCTGACGATTTCTGGAGTCGGGATCATTTATATAACCGAGGGTGCCTGGCAAAACAACGAGAAGTGGCATTTCCATGTGGATGCTTGTAAGGTGTAAGTTATAAATGACGGGGCGGTAAAACTGTAAGCCAGTCAGCCATTGAGCTCGTTGAATCAAGATGTCCGTTGGTTTGATAGTCTTGTATGAAAAAAACAAGCTGGGTGGTAGAGGCAGCGAGATAGAGATGATCTATAGGTGTTAGGTCCGAAAGGTGTTCATCGCCTTTCCTTTGGAATAGACATCAGACGGGATTTACATAACGATATTTGTATTTAACACTTGTGTGCGCTGGCTATGCCAGGTGAAGATGAATAAATATCATCTTCAAACCGGACCCACACCGCCAAAAAAAAAATCGAGAATAGGATTCTTCATTTCCAACCCTCTTGTCTATGTACAATAATAAGCTGTTGGGCGGTTACAAACAACCACATGATTACGGCAGGCACAAATTAGACAAAGAGGATTCCGCTAAGGATTGCATGTTTGCAACTGTAAAAGCTGTTCAATGTTTTCCAAATTATTCATTTTAAGACAACAAGGTCGAATTAAATAGCACATCCCGGAAAGTAAGGATGTTTCAGAATTCATAGTGTACATCGTCATGCGACGGAAACAAAGTTGTAACTGACATTTTGGGGGAAATAAGTTATATATATATAGTATATGCACTGAACAATGACCTTCTTCCACTCGTTATTACGCTAAATACTTAATTCATTTACAAAAGTTAATGAATACGCAGAATTTAACATGTATCAAGTATAAGGCTCAAGTTATTACAGAGTGAAACTAGGCCTCTCCTTATTAGGGTAGTTACGACTTGTTGCACTAAAAAGTGAATTTCTGTGAGTGCAACAAAGTGTATTGGTAATTACGACTTTGTTGCACTACACGGGAAATCGTGTGTGTAGTTTATACGCCCTCTATAAGTAGTTAATACTCTGGCTGATTAGTCGACTGAAGTGGGGAAGGAAATCAAATATTTATATTATATCAATTGATATTTAAAAAAACAACAATATTTTTTTAATTTTTTAGTGTTATAATTTTTTTCATCGAAAATGCACAGCTGATGAAACACAAAATGCTTCTCTGTAAAATCATGAAAATGTAGATACGTTTCAGTTATCCAATAAGGGAGTGTTCATTATTTATGCCAGGGGGGGTGATGAAGGATTCCGTACTTTTTAACGATGTTTTTTCAAGTTCCCCCACCCCATCTCAAGTTTCTGAAATTTCATGGTCCCACCCTGAAAAATTAGTTAGAAAAAAATTCAGTCCCCCCCCCCCTTGAATATTTTCAATATATAGGCCTACAATCATAATGGTCCATTATCCAGAAATACATCTTTTAGGGCAGCGAGCGTGATTGCTTCCCTTAGCTCTCCTTAAAGTGCATTGAAGGAGAATGATTTTTAACTCCTCCTGGAAGCTAATTTCTAAGGTACATTGCAGTAGTAAGTGTTCTTAATTGCTCCCTGATAGTCATGAGAGCTTTTTTGAGGAGAACACATCTTTTTTAAAATACAATATCAACAAAGGCTACATAAATATCTTTGAGATGACCTTTTTTACTAGATTTTTACTGTCAAATGGTAGACATCAATGATATAGAGGGCTTAATAGTGTTAGAAAGTCCTATCCTATCTGCATTTTTAACTCAAAAATCCTTCACCACTCGTCATGTGTATGGTCACAAAAGCACCCTGCATGTTTTTGTCGGTGCTCTAAAAGTATGGCAATTGAAATGAATGAAATGCATTTCACATAGAGACTGTCATGCATATTGCCTAATAAATTTTCACAGATTGAAGTGGCAAACAGTGTGAGTCAAAATGATTTGTTCCCCGAGAATTCTGAATCAAAAAATATTCAAAATATTTGTAATCTTTTTAGAATATTATTATATACTTTATACAACAAATAACGACTCTTTAATCACATATCAAAACTCCCGAGATTCATGCAATTTTATTTCAAGTTATGGCCTCATTTTTAGAGGGCTCCCGAAATGCCCCGTGGGCAAATTTTAGTTACAGTAAACCATAGACGATGAGGTAACATGTTAACAGTTTGTTTTTAATTCAACAAACCAGTATCCAGAAAAAACGCGAGGATATGCAAGAACTTTCTTGTTTGTTGCATTTATTCCTCACAGTGAAGCACAAAAATTATTAATATTTATCTGAAAGAAAATTGTTCCAAAAAAGGGTGACCTTTGACCTTTTTTTGCCAACTAAGGTGTATCCACTTTAATTGAACGGTTTTTGGTGTGTATTTCTCCATATCTTTTTGTTAATAGTAAAAAACGAGTTCATTCCAAACTCGAAGAATTCTAAACATCAAATATAATTGCAACTTCTTGTTGCATTAATCCCAAATTAATAATGGCCTGTGTTATATCATTGGGGCCTTTATTACCATTTATCCACCAGAGTGTGTAAAGCACACATTAGGTATCCCCTTTGAAAATTTGCGTTCAATTACCAAATCAATAGAATACAAAGGCAAATCTGAGGGCCTGTATTTAAATGAGTGCGATATGATTGCTGAACAAAATGAAAAATTCAAATTCATGTGAAAGCATTTAATGTACTCTTTGAAGTATTTCAATTTTAAGAACTACCTTGCACAGTTTTACAAGAAAAAAAATCCGGATATTTGGGGAACAAACATTTTGACTCACACTTGTAGGTAGTGGATTGTGGTGGCCCAAGACAAGATGCTTAGTGTTGCTGAGGCGCGTAGATGGAACAATAATGGGGTGGGCACAGGGTCCACTTTAGGGCCCATGGCGGGGGTCCAAGGGGAAAGCCAGGGCCTAGCAAGGGGTGCGGGGGGGGACGACACACCCCCCCCCCCCCCCCAAATGCAAAGTAAGCTTATGATGTGAAGGTCGCTTTGTTCAGGTGAAGGTCGTGTTTTCAAGTTGAAGTTTGCCTGCTTTCCTAAATTCTGTTGTTTTACGGGTTGTGCTGCATGTTATATGAAGGATAAGCAGACTGTATTCCATTGGTTTACGCATGGCTCGTGTTATTAGTACTATTGAAAATGTTTTCAGAAACGCTGCGATGATGTCATGTCACCTTACCATTCCCCCCCCCCCCCCACAAGTCTTCAGATTTGGAGGTGACGGTGAAAAATTTTGGGTACAACCGGCGAGCGCTGCGAGCCGAAAAAAAATTGGTTTGTGGTACGCAAAAGGTTCCACTTGGGGCAAATCCGCACACACACACACAAATTCCTGGATACGGGCCTGGCTGAGCACAGCCCCTGGAAGTTCTTGGTGTTTTTAGCATGTTGTGATGCCTTCAGAGATCTCTCAGTGAGATATCTCATTATAGTGAAGAGATGAAATTATTTTGGAACTATATGAGTGCTTTGACTTAGGCCCAAAATGATCTTCTTTCAGTGACTCTGAGCCAATGTCGGAGAGCAAGTCACTGATATCAGTGTATTAGAAGTGTGAGTAATATAAACATATACGTGGTTGTTGTGAGGAATATTGTGAAATGCCTTCTCAAGTAATGAAGATCAAATTACAACAAGCAATTGGAAGAGTTGGTAGTAAGATGTTAAAAGTGGTTGCCCTAAGCACATAGTGCGAGCACTAATGGATGGGGCACATGGGCCCCAGTTTTTTTGGGCCTGATGGGAGGGGCTGCGGCCCCGGAAGCTCTGGTGTTAGCAGGTGTGAGTTGCCTTCAGAGAGCTCTTCGTTATATAATCATCTGAAGCAGATGAACTATTTTTTGAACTATAAAAATTGCTTTGATTTAGGCCAAAAGATTCTATTTTTCAGTGACTGAGCATTGTGGTAGCAAGTCACTGTAGATGTTGTGAGTCATGTAAACATAGTGGTTGTTGGGTAAGGAATATTGTGACATGCCTTTCTCAATTAATGAAGATCAATACACAAGCATTGGAAAAGCTGGTAGTTTTTAATTTAAGGTGCTAGTATGATGATGATCATCATAATAAACATTTTTTTATCATATTCAGAATGAATTTGGGGTGTAATATGGAAATCTGGCAAACTAGGATTGATCTCAGATGGGATACTTTTACACTTGGCAGACCTTATTGTAATAAGCATACTCGAAAATCATTTTCATATCACCTTTATATTTAATGTTCTTGGTTTTATTGGCATAAGGGTTGAGGCAGGATCCCGGCCTGGTTTACATATACAAGAGAATAAAGGTATTGAAAAAGTGAGATGTTTGACATCACACTCCATAACAAAAGAGAAATTGAATACAATCTTTAATGTTTGTAGACAACATTGAAGAGATTTAGCTGCCTTTTCATAGTCTACTAGCATTTTATTGATAGGCCGCTTCTTTAATAATTTTTATTGTTCTACATCATCTTATTCAATGGTGAAAAACAAATTTGTACTTCGGTTTCATAAAACCGGTTTCATTGTCATGATGGCTTTAACAAAAAATTCGGCGGTCCCCCCATCTCTGTCATAAAAAAATTTTTGGTCCCCCCCCGCCCTCCGGTTTAAAAAAAAAGTCATGTCCCCCCCCCTTGATTTCCTTCCCTCCTCCCCTCTGGCGTAATAATGACACGACTTCCTAAGTACCCCTACCAACGCACGATTTCGTAAGACACGTTCAAGCTTTGACTTATGTTTGGTGGACAGAATGCTGGACACTTAAAGGGAAGATACCTACTTAAAATTAACCATTTTCGAGGGTGAAATTTTGTGTAGAAACGAATTGAAATAAAAATGCATAATAATTATTGAAAATGTTTGCCCATAGCCCTTTACATGCATATTCTGCCCGAAGTCCTCAAATTTGAGCAAAAATCGTCCGCAAAAAATAAGTCCTTCACAACTGGGACTCTCAGGGCTAAACAACTATAAACTTGCTCTAGAGGAGGTCTTGGCTATAGCACGTTTATATTGTTTTTAGCCCTGGAGTCCCAGTTTTGGAGGACTTATTTTTTTTGCGAAGGCCTTTATTTTATTCAGCCTCCGAAATGTTAGGGGTAGGTGTGACATATTACTGATTGCTTTATTTTTTTTCAGTACATACAACTTAGTCAAGTTTTATAGCCTATTTAGCTATTGAAATACTGAACAAAGTACACAAGAGCATCACCATAGCTCATACCAGTGAGGAGTTTATGGATTTTTTCAAATCACAGTTGGGTGAATTGCATTTTTTCCCAAATCAATTGTCCCCCTGACCGCCGACTTTCTAACCCTGTTACCAAAATAAAGAAATAATTGATCCCATTTAATGATTTGAATATTCAAATGTAGTCCTGTCACATGATAGCATAAAGAATTAGTCACTAGGTAGTTTTCATGTTTAAACACTCACAGGAAATTAGCAGTCAAATTTTTGGTCACCCGAAAACGGTCATTTTTTGGCTAAATTTGCCAAAAAATGACTTTTTCTCTCAAATTGGTGACAAATATGGGGGTTTCATCAATGTGAAAATATTTACATGTTGTTACCCTTAAAAAACATTTAAGTAATCAAGAATTTTGGACGGTTTTCACCCCTAAATATTGTTTTTAACACCCGGTGTCCGCTTAAACGTAAGTCAAGCTTTGAATGCTGTCGTAAGCAGGTTTAATACTATTTATGCTTGTAGAGAAATATGACATGACTTTATATCTAATGGTACATTACATGTATTTCAACATAACAGTGTTTTTTTTGTAATGCGGTATTTTCAAATTACCCCGTTAACGCCCAACACCCCGATGGGCTATTCTTTGTATTGCTTTCTGGGCTGACTGATTCCTCATTGTACCTCTGAATGACACCCGTTTAAAGAAATACTCCACTGATAGCTTTATAGTCAGGGAACAGAAGTAGCCCGAACCAATGCGCGTATTCAAGGTTGTCCAATCACTCGGTGCGGGACTGTGGAATTGGTTGTGAATTGTGTATTAGATGGGCCGGGGTAATGTTCGAAACAAAATAATGATTTAAATGGTTCCCAAAACAATGCCCTATTTGAGTCGGTTTCGTCGCACGGACCAATAATTTCACGTAAGCAAACTTTCTGTTCCAATAAGCTTTAAAATTCACAGAATATCTTATGGCCGACCATTTTTCTGCACCTCAAATGACGTCAACGCGCAATTTTGGTCGTCTTATTCTGTCCCCGACTATATAACCTGTGCCTGTAGGCAAATGTACGGTCACTTTTTTATGTATCGAAATGTCCAGTCTCTAAAAGTGGAACTGTAAACATTACTACTATTTTAACTTGGCATTTATAATACATCCGTACTTCGTCATTCTTGAATCCTCAGACGATCTGGCGGCGATTCGCGGTTTCGTAGAATCAGCTGCAGGTAGGTGTGAATTTTTACAAAAGTAGCAATTCATGATGGTTTGAAATTCTGTTTTTATAGTAGCGTTAATGCAGTGAAAATGTCTAGAATGTATATCACTTAACTGCATAAGGGGTCTTCACTCGAATCCGTTAGTACATACGGGAGGGGGTCTGTGGCCCCA
>JAMKCH010051206.1:0-35522 GCA_023653785.1 Ophioderma brevispina
AAACTATTTAAAATTGCAAAAAAGGGCAGGTAGAAATATATGTCTATCTCATTTCAGATCACATTCCGGACCATTGTTCAATGACTTAAAATTACTCAATATCTATGACTTATTTAAATTCAAACCTGTATTTTATGTATAAACATTACCAGGGGTGGCTTCCTTGTATATTAACCAATATTTTGCTAAGGCACACCATTATCCCATAGTACAAGAAATGCAAGTGATCAAGTAAGTAGAAATAAAAAAAAACCGCATTGGCAATCCAAAGGGAGAGTTCGTTCAACGGGGCCAGTATTTTGGAATAGTTTGTCTAGTGATTTAAAAACAAAAATTGCCCAAAATCTTGAAATGTTTCAAGTAAATTTAAAATCTTCATAATTATGCAACTCAATAAGAAGGTCATCTCTGTGAATTACATAGGTTGTTATTACTTTTTTTACTAAAAATTCTCGCATTCCTTATATCTTGGTATCTACACATAGTTGTAACATCTCCGAAGGGGTCAACCCCTCTGGCATCCTTGGCCTTGGTGGCCCATGCCGTGTCAATAAAATAAAATTTGTATAGTTTATTTAGATAGGCTTGTAAATTAAGTGTATCATTTGATGGCATGGAAATAAAAAAAAGATATGATATGATGATTCGGTATCATTATTACACCATGGATTCGTTCTTGTTCAAGCCGCGTGGCTATGTACATTTCCGAGGTACATTCCCCGTATATAATTCATTGGTGTTGACCCCCCCACGGCCTTAGCTTAGCCCATTGAAACTCTTCACATGGATATAAAAAAAATGGGCCTTAGCCCGGCGCCCTTGCAACCCCCCCCCCCCACACACACACACACACACACAAACACAGGGCCTGGGGCAGGACCCGCCATGCAAACCGTAAATGAAAATGGATTCAAAGCTATTTCATACCTTCCATATGTGTGTACGAATCACTCCCGCTTGACGAATTACTATCATTCAAGTCAACACCACACGCGAAATCTCCTCCCAAAATGAAATTGCTAACTTCCACGAATCGTTACAGCAGAGGCGTTTTCTTGTTTGTGTTGTATTTTAAGAAATCTTGACCAGTATAAAACATTACGTCTTGCATGCGTTTTGATTGGTCATTTACGGCTTGAATGATTACATCAGTTCCTCCCGTATATGAAAAAAAAACCCTCCGCGAAGATTTTGGCAATCACGTAAAAAAAGTACAAACTAGCCAAGACGATCCGCTAAACACAAATTCGTCTGCCATGTGCAGCGTCACTCGTCTTTCCAATTGCGTTTACCTGAATAAAATGAAGCCCACAGCAACAGTTTGTCGCACTGCACTGGCAAAACGCGTTGGATTTGTTGGGATTTTCATTCAGCCGAGTTTGGATTTACGATATACTAGTAGTCATGGTTATAGCTATGATTTTCAAACAGTTTGCTGGTGAAAACAAATCAAGCGAATCGTCTTGCCCAAGTGTGCAATGGTTTGTGGGCTGTGGGTGAAGTTGGGGGGGTTGGTTTGGGGTTAGGGCGAATATGGGTACGGCTGCCTACAGAGCACAGCTCTGTAGCCATGGCGGCTCTGTTCAGGGTATTAGGGGTTTGGTAGTATATTTTAAACAGGATTTGCTTGGTATGAATCTATCGGCACATATAATGAAATTCCCTAAATAAAAAACCGTTACGATGGTTTTTATTATTGGCCATCGAGTATTCCATGCGAAAAAAATCCAGATTTTCCCGACAAATGTACACAACTGTACAGCATCATGGAAGCTACCATGTCAGTATTCCGTGTGGTATATTTACAACGTTTACAACGCCGCATGCAATACCGAAACAGAGCCAGCGAAAAATAATATCACGTGGGCTTCAGCAGTTTGCTAAAGCTCATCCTTTGTGATTTAGTTGACACCAAGAATACGACGAGTTTCGTTTTTAGAATTTTTATTGCAAAAAAAAACTAGTTCTAAACCTCAGTGATTTGAGAAAAATGTAAGAGGGGTGTTTAATATCTTTGTGATTACAAAAGTTTTAGTTGGCGTAAACTCACATCCATGAAAACGTGGTCATTTTAAGAGGGGGGTGCGCGTGATATTTATAGTTTTATCGCAGTTGCACTGTATAACCCAGTTGAGTGTAAAAACACGCGCGTTGTAGGAGTCTAGAAGGTCAATCGCACGAACATCTTTTGGCCCGCTATTTGGAAGCCCTTTTGCAAAAAACAAAACCGTGTCTTATCACTGCAACGGTAAACTTTCTGAACAAACCACATGCCTGACGATGTTCTTGAATATCTAAGGATCATTTTATATCCGAGGTCGCCTGGGCGAAATCAACGAGAAAGTTTATTTTTTCCGGCCATAAGTTTTAGGTGTATGGGCTTGGGCGGTAAACTCTAAGCTCCCCCATTGAGCTCGCGATGGTCCCAAGAGGCCGTACTAACTCTGTGTGGCTGAGCAAGGTCCTATTCGAAACCCACTAATGCGCGTTGTCAGCAATCTACGTATTTTTCAATGTACCGATTAGCGCTTCTTTATGATTAAGATTCCTAAATTTTATTTTGTTGTAAAAACTATATGTCTCAAGAATTCCAGGCTCATTTTATAAAAAGATAGTCACAAATGGTATGCAATTTTTTGATAACTTTAATATATTATTGAAGGAAAACGGTTAAATTAAGCTGTGTTTTAATTTCAATGTTAAAAGTAAACGCGAGAGTCTTTCATCATGCCAGAACTTGACTACACACCGATCATCTTCAATTGGTGGTGAAATGCTAAACACGGCTGTGGCAAAAGGATAGCGTAAATAATAAACATGGCGGCTTCGTTAACTCGTCTACTGCTTCGAAAAATTAAGCATTAAAATGGTTGGTTTTCTTCGCAGGGAATACTCCAATGACCATGAAACCCTCTGGTCACTTCATATTTAGGGATTTTTATATTCTAGCGTCAACCAACATTTCTGCCGAGGTTCGTATATACTTGCGTCATGCTGCGTGTCAATTTCCCAGCATGCAAACACCTTTCAGATCGCAAACAACAACATGCGAATGGCCCGTCTTCGCATGCCATTACTTTCATGTCACGATTTTTTCAGACAAACTAATGACTCAAGATCTAACGCTGTAGCATTTTTCGTTGATGGTTAATTTTCGGAGCCTAAAATGTTCTTTTTGTAGCTCGTGACTCTGACTTTCGCCCATGTTTGATACTATTTTCGGCGTGTTTATAGATTTAACTTTCTCGCACGAAAATCCATATTTTTACCAATTTTTCTACTGGAAATCACGTTTAGTATCTTATATACGTTGTAAGTTACATAAATTGAACCGAAAATTTCAAGATCATTTCGATTTTTAAAGTTTGCTTCGAATACTCGCACTCAGCAAATCTGAGCGCTTGGTGAAAAATTTTGTGACGTCATATAGCGGAAGTAGTACAAGTAATGCCACTGCCCGTTCCTAATGTTAAGCAAGTCAACCCATTTGATGATGCCTCTCCATCTCGATTAAAGGAAAGTATGAGTCTGAATATTTGAAAATTTGGTATGGATGGAAAGCGTAAGTAACGTAGATTACATCTATAAATCAAAGAATTGAAAATTGTCCACAATTTGTTGGAGTATTTAGATGTTTGCCCTTTTAATTACACCGCCCAATAGCTTAATCGAAAACGATTCCGACAAATCCACATCGCAGGCCAAATGGTGGATGCGTCAAAGTGATGACATCCATAATTTACGTCGTTGTGACCATCATATCGCAGTGTTGCCCCTTCAATAATAATAAACACAACGGAAATTGAAACAAAAAAATGTCATTGAACTTTTTTTCTAATTTTATATACTTTCAATTAATCCATCATATTAACAGTGTCAGCAATAACAATTCGAGTAAACACGATGTTTGTCATCACTTTGATCGTCAGAAGTGGGCCGCTTTGATCAATTGAAGCCGTGGCGAAAAATCCGCCCGTGTTCTTCGTATGTCAAAAGAGCAAAATTAAAATGCTATTTTGTTAATGTGACATCAAATGGTATTGTTTCGGGAATTCGTGATGTATTTATATATTTTATGAATGTAAGTCAAACGAGTTGACAAAAATCTTGACATATTTCCTTTAATGTATAAATATACCGCATTCGGTGTACTGGCCTGCATAGAGGCTGGATTGATTCTCTATGCCTACATTTACAATCCAAGAATACGTTAGCCGTTGGTTGTCGCCAATCCTATGTTTAAACTCTTTTTGTTATGTTAATGTTGTGTTAGTCGGGCTCTTAGTCCAAGCTATTCTTTCGGTAACTTCACACCTTGCGCTACACGTTTACAACTTGATGTACTCACCGTCCATCCCCCGGAAAATCGGTCTCCAGATCACACCATACCCGCAAAAGGCTCGCTGGGAGCCGTATGGATGGAGTAAATAGGTTAGGACCACTTTTGTTCACCCAACTCCAAAATGTCAAAGCACATCCTGGGTTTGGAGTTTCACACTCATTCTGTGCAAGAGAAAGAAATATACCATGCGTAAACTTTAACTAATACATTTTGCATTTACACAAAAATACAATTGGCCACGTCCATAAATAAAAGGGCATTTCCTGATTCCAGCACCTCATGTTTGGGTTATGATTCAATAGTATCCCCGCAGAAACATTGATTCTAACGGTTGCGTTTGGATGTATGCGCAAATGTTTACATCACGCTGCTCCACTGTGTGGTAATGGACGAAAACCAGACTTACGAATTCTTCAAGAGTAGGATCGTAGAGATCAGGAAACACCCTACTATACTTATACCCAAGGGTTCAGATGAGTATTAAAATTTAATTTTTAGGTAAGTTGGGACAGAGGCTGTGGATCCGAAAATGCCCCTTTAGGTAAAATATAAAAAAAAATGTCCAAGTGTACGGGATCCGGCCTACAGGACTTGCAGTGGGATCAAAACGTTCGCTTAATTCTCAAAATGATAATATGGATTTTTTAAATTACGAAACAACCGCCGTAATCAAAAACGAAACCAATTAGATGAGTTTTTAAAGTGTGCTTCAAACTTAAATTATTGGTGCAAAACTTGTCCTACTGGACGCTTCCTAGTTGCTAAATGACAACCATATTAACAATTGGGCTTCATAGTACCCTTGTATTTTTAATCTTCCATAGAGACCCAAATATGAAATGTACATATACCACCCAAGTTTTGTACCAGTTACACTTTTGTTTGTCGCTATGATTGTTTGGTGTTCATCCCAATCAGAGTCGTACGTGGTACATGGAAACCAAACCACATTTACACATTTTCAAAACTTCCCAATAAGGGTTTTAATATAGTATATGACCAACATGTCATATACTAAATTAAAACAATAAGTATATGACACTAACATGTCATAGTAAACACACCAAAAAGTAACTTCTCACCCCTGACAATTTTGTCTGTCAAAGTTCAAACGATACATCTTGTATCCAATATGGATAATGGAAAGCGGTGTTTATTTACCATATTTTGACACCATCATTTGTGGCATCGTGGAGTATTGTTGAAGTTATGCCCACTTGACCGAACCCACCTCAGGATTTAAACATTGGCAACATACTGTTACAGTGCAGTGAAATCATGTGGGTCGTTTCCATAAGGTGACACCGCAGAAGTTTTCTGACACCCTATGAATTCGGTAACCTTAACGGACCTTAACGGAAATAACCACAAGGTTGTATATGTGGGTTAATGCCATTGGTTTCCGAATTCATCGGGTGTCAGAAAAGTATTTCAGAAAAGGGTGTCACCTAATGGAAACACCCTAAATCAGTGCAATCCTCTGGTGAGTAATTTCCCTTTTTTTCCCCTCTTAGGGCTTACGCACAGAGTAACAAATGTATGTGTGAAAATACAGACATCTGTTCATTCCTGGCTGACTGACCGACGATTAAGACAAATTAAACGAATTTTCAAAAGTCAAAAATGTGATATCATTCTTCGACAGGGTTCGGCTGATTCCAAGACACTATAACTATATGAAAAAATACCAAACCTTTTTAGGTGAACTGCTTGACCTGGTGCTTAGTGGAACTTATTTGATCTGGATTGGATTTGCTTATGTGATCTGAAATTTGAATGCTAACTGGTATGGCGTGCAAATTCCTCGTCAAAATGTTGTACCATATGAGCCCTACTTCACTTGACCGAGACCCACCCCAGGATTTAAAGTTCCAGTAAAGCCTATTGACAATCATACTGTTGCAGATTGAAATCATGCCAATCCCTTCTTCTCTGCATGACAAGTTTTTCCCTCTATAGGGCTTACTGCAACTTTAATTCGGATGTGGAGCTTCGGTCAATTGGGCATAACGTCAACAATACTTCATCAATCACCAAAAGGAGGTTTCAAAATGATCGTAAACATCACCGCTTCCATATTATATCCTCATAAAAAATGTATAATGCCATGTACGTTTTGCGTCTTACAGACAAATTTTCAGGGTGGGGAGTTACTTTTTTGGGTAGTTTATATTTACTCACTTGTCATTGAGTAAATTAATCTCAAGTTCAGGTCTGAAAATAGAACCCCAACCCTCCTCGAGACTTTCTACACTACTGCTGTCTAAAAAGGGTACATCAAAAAAGTGGTTAAAATAACATTTCAAAAATAAATCATCTTACTTGGCATACTAATTAAAACGAATAAAGACGGGCTTTCCAATAGGGTAGTATTTCAATCTTATTTCTTTCAATTCAGATATATAATCAGTGGCGTAACCAAAGTCATTTTTGTGCCACTTTTATACATGGGGTGCGTAATCTGTTCAACGGTAAACTGGAGTTATCTCTCATTGAAACTAGCAAATGAGTTGAAAAATTATTGTAAAGCCTGTTTTTTTTTTCTTTAACAAAACTTAAGTGCCCACGGGGGGGGTTCCATAGTACCCAACATTTGATTTTTTGCGTTGTTGCTCGTTACGCAATCAAATTTTTCAAGGAGTTTTTGCTAATGTCTGATGTATGAATACGCTTCTCCTGAGACAAAAAAAATTAAATCGCCCGACGCTTCATTAGAATATTAGGTTGAGTCCCAGGACCCCCGCCCCCTTGGGCACAACGGAAAGCTGAAAAAATCCGATATTTTACTCATTAAAAAAATAAAGTAATTAAATCTTGGGTTTATTTGCTTAATCTATACTTAGAAGGCAATTAATTAATAATAATATTACTTCAATAAATAACCTTTTATATCTGATGCATCATTGTTAATGTGGCATGAATCGTGCGCTTAACTGCTTAAGTCTATGGGAAAACTGTTATTTTGAAGTTTCTAAGAAAAAATCAGCTAGCAAAATGTGCTATGATTTTTGCCATGATTATTTGAACTGTTTATTCTAGATAGATATAATGAATTATTTTTGGTTCAAAACCTTATTTGGATTTGCTGAGGATGGAATGTGCAAACCACTCTTTTTCGGAGAATGACAACTTCAATTGGCCATAGGGTCATTGGGGGGTGGGGGGTGGGGGGGGGGGTGGGGGGGGTCAAAAAAAAGTTCGGATTTTCATTTTTATTTGGGTATACGTGGTTCTTACGTGACCCCCTTTACTTGGGTTAGTGTCCTGTGATCAAACGCCCACGGGAAGTGGTGTTTATCTGGTTTGGGTCCCTAGGAACCCCCCCCCCCGGGCATTAACGGAAGTTTTTTATCAAGAGCTTGGGCACGTAGTTTAATATGGAGGCACAGACGACTTACGTATGTACCACTTTGTACCGTGATAGAGACCTGGTCCGAACCGTTTTTATTTAATTAGTTATTAAATGCACGCAGATTACTTCGAGGATTTATCTTTATATATTAGTCCTTCGCCCTCCGAATTTTTTGACCACCTTTTCCCCACAGTTTTGAATATAATGGAAAAACTTAATTTTGCTGGCACCCACAAAATTGAATCGAAAATTATATTGACAATCTCTCAAGAATCACATATCATTTCCTTAGACATAATGATTGGCGACGCAGATTGATAAACATTATATTGTACTGACTTTGCTTTAAAAAAAGGATTATCGAAAACTTAGTTTTCAATTTGTGAACTTATTTTGTTTCAATCTTAAAATCTAGAAGAGAGAATAACAGCGCAATTCTACAAACTGAAATTTCTCGCCTGATTTTTTTCAATAAAGAAGAAGGGGATTTCCCTCATAAGATGGCGTCTAAACATTATATGGAGAGGACAAGTTGTGTTCGTTTTTTTGTTGTTTGTGTGCGAGTTGTTTTTTGGTGCTGAATATGGAAAAGAAAGAATTTTTTGTTTGCTTGCACAATTGAGGTGTACGATTATGTTTTAATATTTTTTAAAAAAATCAGCATTACATTTAAGTTTAAAGCGCCTTTGTGAGCAATAATTCTCTATTTTTGAAATGAATTACATTAATCATGAAAATCTTTGGCGGATGAGTTCATACTCCCATAAACCTTGAATGAAATAAGGGGTAGGAAGAGAGAGTTGAAAGAACGAGCGCAGAGGGAGTGAAAGGAGGAAAAGGTATGGTCAAAAGTGGAGATGAGAGAATTATGGAAAGGTGAGGGTCAACATGATAGAGTAAGGAAAGATGTGGTGTGGAATTATTAAAAAAAAAAAAAAAAAAAAAAAAAAAAAGGTAAAGATTAAAAGATGCCGAAAAGAGGAATCTAGAAAGACGAGGAGAGAAGGAGGATAAAATAATGAAAAAGCGAGACGGAAAAGAGTGGGGAAAGAGTAGAGAAAGAGAAATACAAAGGGTGATGTATGGGCAGCGACAAATTTTTATACCCAGACAAATTGGGTAAAATAAAGCACAAATATGGATGCTTTTAATCGACCCAAATCAGTATCAAATATTTCTCCATAGACATTGATGAAGATGTGATTTATCCAATATTACAGACACGGTCATAATTAAAAATCGATTACCTTATGTAACTTGACCAATGTGAACATTGTATCCAATTGCCTGATAAATACGAGTGGCCGGGCGAAAGCCAAACCGAAAAAGGTTAGTCCAGTAATCATTTGATAATTTATAATCCTGTTTGTTTTGGAGATGGCTATAGGTTTTCCAAGTCAATGTCCACTATTTTCAACAATCGTCCTCAAAGGCAGTTCAAATGTCCTATGGGGAAGATATGTTTTATTAGCAGATACCAAATGTCAACTCAGTTCTAATGTCCATTAATGCTAACTAAATATCCATTTTGTGAATATATGTTTTACTAGCACACATAACCAAATACAACATAGTTTGGGTTCAATGTCCATTTGCCTAACAAATATTTCCCCAAAAATTCTCACTCAATATCCCACAGTGAAATCAAATTTTTACTAGTGAGTCAATTATCACAGTTTAAAATAGGTTCCTACTTGCACCATCCAAAACAATATTTTAATAACGTCAGGAATGTCAGGAAGAAAAAAAAAAAAAAAGAAAAGAGTTTTTTAAAAAAAAAGGAGGGGAAAAGAGAAAAAAAAAAAAAAAAAAAAAAAAAGAGAAAACACAAAGAAAAAAAAAGAAAAAAAAAAAAGAAAAGAAAAAAAGGAAAAAGAAATAAAAAAAAAGCAGCGGATGGTACCAGAAAAGTTTTTTTTTTTTTCAGAAAGTTGATAGAATGTTTTCCTCTAACCATGCAGCAAGAAATTTCCACAATGATATACTATATAAATATAGTTCAAGTTTCGAAAGGTATTGAATAACCTTCTTTTCGTTTGTTTCTTTTCTGGTTTTTATGGAAATCTTTAAATAATAACTGAATCAACTGATGAAACTATCTAGTGCATGCAGTATCGCTTCATACTCACTACAGTACAAATAAGTACCTAAATGGCTTACTGTATTTTGACGAAACGAACACGCCCATTGAATTCACGCTTTATTCCGTTATCACGTTATTCATGCATAGTGGAATAAAGCGTGTAAACCACATATGCGGTTCGTTTCGTTTCGCAAAATTACGTAAGCCTCCCCATTGGAGGCGCAAGGCGGTGGGGCATGCGGGTTCAGTTTCCCCCATTCTTTTTGTCCCCCCCCCCCCCCCGCTGGAAGCAAAATGACAGATTTTTTGGCCAAATCATCATTTGGGGCCAATCACCACATTTAGGCAAAAATTGGTTAAGACTCCTAGATATTTCCACCCTAGAATTTTCACGTTTTTTTGCCCCCACAAAATTCACTTTGCCAGCGTTCCCCCCCCCCCCCCGTAAATTAATCTGGCTCCGTCCCTGAGAGATTTCGAAATATACGTTTGTGTAGTAATTACAATACGTCTCTAAACTAAAGACAGTCCACCTAAATGGTTAATTGAAAAGTTTAAAGATAATTCGGATTTTTCTGTTTCATGCAGCCAACATAATGCCACAGTATAACATTGCCATAGGAACCGTGTATAAACAAAAATTCCGGAGCCGAATTTTGTAACAAACTTTGAGCTTAAGCTTAGTTATTTCACACCTTGATGATTATGGACAATCATTACATATTTGCAAAAACATGATTTTGGGGGGGTTTTAAAATTATTGCGCCCCCGCCCCCCCCCCCCCCCCCCCCCCCCCCCCCCCCCCCCCCCCCCCCCCCCCCCCCCCCCCCCAAAAAAGAAAGCCCCCCCCCCCCCCCCCCCACCCCCCCAACAAAAAAAACCCCCCCCCCCCCCATATTTTTTACCCCCCCCCACCCCCCCCCCCCCCCCCCCCCCCCCCCCCCCCCAAAAAAAACAGGGGATGGACCCCCCCCCCCCCGGAGCCCCCCCACACCCGCCCCCCCCCCCCCCCCCCCCCCCCCCCCCCCCCCCCCCTCATCTGGAAATCGAGTCAGCATTTGTCGAGCTATTGTTCACTTATAGTTTATGCATGATCACTGACAGAATTAGAAGATCAAGAGAAAATAAACTGTAAAAATTATTTTACTTAGTTGAAAAGGTCACCGCTCTTAATGTTGAGTAAATGTTAGTCCAAAGTTGAGTACACTTACTCTTGTTACCACCTAATCTTATCATTGTGGGTAAAGAACTCAACTTTGCGTTAAGTTTACTCAACTTTGACTAAGATTTTACTCAGTCAACATTAAGAGCTGTGACCTTTTTTACCAACTTTATTTGGAGTGTACAGCCTTAAATTCAGCATGCGCATGTTCAGTTCAGTTTCCCCCTCCCCCTGTAAGTGAGTTATAAAGACACTGCTGGTCGGTACTGAAATATTCGCTGGTAAGGCAT
Organism: Ophioderma brevispina; assembly: GCA_023653785.1. NCBI lineage: Eukaryota > Metazoa > Echinodermata > Ophiuroidea > Amphilepidida > Ophiodermatidae > Ophioderma > Ophioderma brevispina. Next base: position 11,230 of record JAMKCH010051206.1, read on the forward strand.
GTTTGAAGTTTCACTGCCAAATGACATTTGAATTGCTTATGTAACATTTGAATTACCCAGGTGAAAGGACATGCTCGAGAGCACAGGATTACTACGATTTCCAATGTGTTGACATTTGAACTTCCCGATTGACATTTGATTTACCTGTTGTGATTTTGATCTTTTAAGTGGACATTTGTTCTTTCCTTTTCTATTGTTGATATTTGAATTCCCTATTGACATTTGAATTTCGACAAAATTACAATTGCTCAGTGGGGGGGGGGGGGGATACCATGGATATTTGACCTGGAAAACCTATGTTTTTTTCAGACATAAGTCTGTCCACACGGTCGGGCTTAAGTCACTTATTACCAGTTCTAACTCTTGGCGTATTAGCGTCGGACTTAACACTCGCCTTGTGGACGCGCACTGATCGGATCTAAATTTTTGTCGGTATTAGTAACGGACTTAAATTTGGTAGTGTGGAGGCGCATTTAACGCTATTAGAGCTTAGATCCGACATAACTTTATGTCCAATAAGCTTATTACCGGTACTAGCTGACCGTAAGCGGTCCGTGGCAATTGGCATCGTATTATAAGCTCTTCATCCAAGAAGGTTATAATATGATTAAATTGAAATGAAACGTGTTGAAAACATCGTTACTTATCGAATATTTTTATTCATGCCCAGGATTAAACCACGTTGAAAAACTCTCACAATGACCATTTAAATGGTAATTAATGTAAAATCAATTCATTTTGGTGAAAATGATAACCTTCTGTGCCAACCAATACAAATATCTGTCCGTCCGTTATGAAAAAGTGTCCGTCTGTATGATTTTCAATTTCAATTTTGGGTGGGGGAAGATATATTTAATTGATTTAAGTTAAACTAGTGCGGTCATATAAAGTGAGAAAGCTCAGTGGGGGGGGGGTCGGTGCGTGGTTTTTTGTTCTAATTTCTGACCTGCTACGGAAGAAAACACCTTTGTACATTCTTTTTGTCATCACGTATGGAAATTTTGCATCCAAATGGCCGAACAACCGTGTGACAGAACTATTTATGTAGAAATCTTTTTAATAGTTTTTGGGTTTTCCTTAGAATAAAGTTCAAGCTATAATATTAAAAACATTAGAAAGTTTGAAAGTAAATCAAATTAGACCAAATTAAATTATAGTGAAAAAAGTCCCGTGTGTGATGTTGTTTTGGTAACACCTCCGTTACAAAATGGTCTTATCCAAAGGTCTCACCCTTGTACTTTTAAACCATAGTCCAAGTAACTGGAGATCTTAGGGATAATCCTTAACGCGATTTCAAACAAACAGCGAAAATTAAATCGTCACCTTGATGGCTAACCCTAAGCCGATCAGGCTTAACCTTTGCTCGAAGAGGACGAGGTACGAAGAGGCCTTTTTAGTTGCACATTCCATCAGGGCCGTAAACGCGTAACTAGACCTCTATCCAAGGGTGGGCAAGGACCCGAAGATTTCTCCCTTGCATTGGACGGGCAAAGATTAATTTTCCCCCTAATCAGTGGCGTAGCCAGAGTTTGGAAACAAGGTAGATTTGGGAAACGTTTAATGTACTCGCTTCGCTCGCCGGCTGACTCATTTCTTTGAGTCGCAAAATGAGACGATGTCCCTCTGTAAATCCATAACATCAAAACACAGGCTTCTCCCTGGCTCTCTTCTCTTTACTCTTTCCCCCTTTCCTTGCCCCCTGTTTTCTCCGTTTGGCCTTCAAAATCTCTGAGGGAGTAAAAGGGGTAAAGAGGGGAGTATAGGGGAAGATATGAAGAGGAAGAGAGGAATGGCGGTATGGGGAATAAAAATAAACGGGGATACAGAGAAGGGGGAAGGAGTGAAGGAAGGAAGGACGGGGGGAATGAGAGAATTGGACAATGGAAAGATAAAAGAGAGGAAGAAAAAGCCGGATGGTAAAGAAAGATAGGTTTTCATGAAAGAGGCAGGGGTAAATAGGTAAGGCTGGGGGAAGGTGGGTAAGTAGGGGGGAAGTGTATGGTAGAAGGGCGAGGGCCAGAAAGCGGGAAGAACAAGAAGGAAAGGTGAGGCAAGAAGTGGGGGAGCAAGAGTCGGATGAGGACAAAGGAGCGAGGTGGGGGGGGTGAGGGGGTAAGAATAAAGGAGGAAGGGAAGAAAGGGAGAGGAATATGGAAAGCACTAGGTGATGGGATGACGCGGAGGAGTGGAGAGGTCTGTTCGAAAACAATAATGATGTGGGATATCAAAAGGAAAGAAGGAGAAATAGCGTAAGGGAGGGGAGTAGAGATTGGGGAGAGAAGGAGGAAGGGGGGGGGGGGAGGGAGTCAGCGCAGAAGAGCGAAGGGGATGGTGGTGGAGGAGAAAGAGAGAGGGAAGAGATGAGGGAGGGGGGGAGAGAGGATCCAGGGGAGAAAAGGAGGAAAGAGTACTCAAGGAGTGTGAGAAGAAGGGGGGGAGGGAGAAAGGGAGTGTGGCGGGAGGAGTGGGAGGCTGGGAGAACGCGGAAGGAGCGGGCGACAAGGCGGTGAAAATAAAGGAATGAGGGGTAGGAGGGAGAGAGGAAACGGGAGAGGAGGAGAGTGTGTATAGCGGCTCGAGAAGGGAAAGGGCACAGATAAGGAGGGGAAAAGGCGGAGTGAGTATTGAAGGGCAGGAGAAGGCTAGAAGAGAGGGCAAGGGAAAAACGCAAGGGAAGGGAGGGGGGAGGGAAGGGCAATAGGGGGGAGAGTGGTGACATAAGGTAGAACGGAAGTAGGGATAGGGATGTGTGTAGTGAAAGGAAAGGAGGATAAATGGGGAAGGAGGGCGAGTTGAGACGGGAAAGGAAACGAAGAGAAGGGGAGGGAGGGAGGAGAGGAAAATGGAGGGGAAAAAATGGGTTTTATGGGGGGTGGGTGGGAAGAAGAGCGAAGGAAGTTTAAAAAAGTGAGAATTATGAAGCATAAGGGGAAAAACGTATTGAAGGAGTGTGGGATTAGGAGGGAGAAAGTAAAGGGAGGGGAAGAACGGGGGAGTTGCAGAAGAATGGAGGAGGAAGAGAAAAAGGGAGTTAAGTGGGGCGAAAGGGAGAGGACGGGAAGGGGAGCGCGGGGGCAGCGGAGAGGAGAAAAGAGGGCGGGACGCAGAGATGGGAGGCTTAGGGAAGAGAGCACGATGGAAGGGACAAAGGGGAAAAAGAGGGATTTTTGGAAGAGAGGATAGAAATGGGAGAGAGATTGGGAGATGGGGATGGAGTGAGAAGAATGGATACCCCATTTTTTTTCCAAGGGTGCCTGAGTTAAACCCGATGCGCGTCACACTGCCAAATTTATATCCGACACTAAACCGACCATGAGTTACTATTTCGCCGCATTTGGAGACGATTAGCAATAGTGTACATAGGCTTGAGGGGGATTAGCGGATTTTTTTTAATTCATCGGACACAGTTAATACCGGTAATAACACACGTTGGACCAGCTAGAATCGTAGTTCTATTTGAGCGTCTTAGTAAATCATTTAAGATGAGATGATTACATAATCTACTACCAAGGTGATTGAAATTCTTTCAAATGTTTTAATTACGTACTACAAAGCCCTCTACTCCAAGTTTGTGCGCAAAACCACACGTTCTTCAGAGTTTCCGTTGCCATAATGACATAAGGTGCAAAGCCTGGTTTGCACAGCGAAAACTGCGTCGGGTTGCTCCTTCATTTCCATCATGCGCCAGATGGAATATAGTATACACGGCTCGGAATGCAACTTTTTTATTGAATTTACTCGATAGGGACCCAGGAGTCAATGGTTTTGGGGTGTATAATAATTATAAGAGGCTTTTTTGATATTATAGTGTATTCGGTGCGCATGGCTACAGAGCCCATAGCTCTGAGCCATGGCGCGTATGTTCGAAGAGTATTATGTTTGATAGAGATTCCTTTTGCAGGGGAAGTTTCTGGAAATTTGAGTTATGTCCGGTAATTTAACATAAGCATGATTGATTAACTTTTTAATATAAGTGACCCGATGAAAACATTGGGCATCGACGTGGGCCTGGGGCCTAACATGAGTAATTTAGCCACACTTACAAATGTACTGATTATCCTGCGTATCCTATTATTGCATGGCTGTAGCATAATTAATTTACAATTTGAGTGTGTTACGACTATGGTTTTATGACTTAATGATAAGCCTGTGGTATTGTCATTTAGTATAGCCAATTTAGAATTTCGTGCACGACAGTCGTGCATATAACTTTGCCTAGACTCAGTTTTCGTCCCACATTTTTTCTAATATGGAACTGAGATTCACTGCCTATCTCCTACACGTAGACAGGTCGAAAAAATATTTCCTAAAATTTTCTTAATTTATCAGATATTACTAAGATCTTTTGAACAAGGTTTAAGAGATGATTTTTTAATGTCCACTGGGACCGATACTGCCCATAGTAAATGCACGTAGCAGGTCCACAACTTACCGTTTGGAATCCCCAATGCCGGCAAATCGCGCATGGTCGTGTCCGACCCACCGTACAGAACCACATGTATATTATGTCTCACATCTTGCTCGATTACGGCTTGCACGAGATACAGACTTGCTTGCTGCTTTTGCCGTATTGGTAGTTATAAACGGTAACGAGATGAATAGTTTTGGTGTCACGTGTCAGGTAACAGGTCACGTGTCAGGTATCAGGTCATCGTTTGCTCTTCGGGGCGACCGATATATATAAATTCCGACTATTGAAATCAAGGTCTGTACATGACCCTCTGGCTGCCCAAAGTGTTTTCCAAAAGACAAACCCGTTTATTATGTTAAACAGTACAAAATTTACCGACTACGATGACGATAATCGTTTGTTTTTTTTTTTCCAATGTAGGGATACGTACGTCTTTTTACCTGAAGGGTCCCCCGAAGCAAAATAATAAACCATCAATGCCGTGACGTTCATCAAATCTTTTATTTTTTTCCAAAAATTGGGCCTTTTTCCCAGAAATAAAAGTCCTTTTTAAGATTCAAATCAACTCCTGTATATTGTTCGTTTAATAATTATATTCTATGGTCCCCCGGCGAGAATGTGAAAAAGATGGTCCATAAGTCTACAAACGAAACATAGTCAGCCGGCTAAATACCCTCTTACCGTGACTGTATGAGCAGACGGATCCTCGTTTTAGTTAATAGCAGAGCTTACAGCCACTTGCGCGGCTGCGGGGGGGTTATGCGCTATATTGTTCGGTATGCTAAACTAGATTCTCGTCTTTGTAATGAGTATTTTGGTGGTTGAATCGAGTAAATTACCTATTAGTTCGTAAATTGCGACATTGTTGTTTAATATTTATGAACATTTTTAAACGGTTATTAATTTTACTGGAAATATGCTTGAATGGTGGAAGTTTTGGTTTCGAAACAAAGAGCTTTACAAATACGTTTTTTAATTGTAACATAGTAACAAATCATGATAATCCAGAAGATATATATGTGCTACGACCACCACTCGGCATCCATGTAGATGAAACGTAGTGACATACATTAGCTATTATGGGAAGTTACTCTAAAAGAGTAATATTTTTAAACTACAAGTTTATATATATGAAACACCTACATTCGATCCCGATACTGAACATAGTAGGAATCATAATGGGGAAAAATAAAGCAATAAAATTGAGACCAGTTAATTTTTTGAATATAGATCAAAGTGTCAACAGAAAAGGACAAAGAACGCCAAGAAAGATAGTCTAAAACACAGAAACCAACTACGTAAATCGTAGGAGGAATTCCTTCCCATCCTCACCCTCCACAAGAAAACCGGAAGGATGGATACTACCACCTAACGGTTAATCCCCTCGGCTAGGAAATGAACTTGCTCTAGAGTACCGAGAAAGGGACTGTGTAAATATTAATTTACCTTACCATTTCCTTTGCAACTGTAACAGATCATTCGATAATCTTCGTATGTGACATTTCTCTAAAACATAAAAAGCCGGATAGTACAACCTAAAGCTTTCAGATAATAGGCAACCTCAATAAATAGCAATATTGGGGTCAATGCACTCTGATTTATAGGGATTTATATTTGATCTACATAGAAGACGAACACCACGTGACATGTGTGCAAACATGTTCATCAAAAGGTCAATTATCATGGCAACAATGGTTTTTTTACACTGATCTTTTCGTTTTAACTTGTAGATATTAACACTTATTTGCCCCCCTCCCCCCCATAAAAAACATAATTTCCGAAGGTAATTTTTTGCACGAAATTTATACACATGTGAAGGGTCATAAGACAACTCCCAATAATCATAACTATGAAATTTTGTTTATTTTGGCTGCAATTAGGGCAAAACATTGTTTTCAAAACACGCGAAAATTGGGCAAAAGACGGAAAATTCAATGAGCCTCGCATCAAACATCAACATTTTTGAAAACTTATTTTAAGTTGATATCTCTTCTAGAAGACCCAAATTACTAATTTAACACAAAACCAGCAGTTGTAGGGCATCCTGTATTTTGTTACGGGTTTTGCAAATACGCGTTCGTTTCTAATAGAGAGTTTGTAGAGGACGGTGAGGGCACGTCCATGAAGAAATTGTTTGTTTTCATTCAGCGCAATAAAGGGTTAATTATTTTATGTTACTATAAATAATTGTTACTTACATTTATGGGTAAACTTTTATCACAAAAAAATACTTTGTCTTGGATTTTTAAAAATATTCTCGATTGACTTCCGCTAGTGGGGGGGGGGGGTTCCACGGGCCCCCACTAATAACTCTAACTCTTGGCCGATTTTTTGTTGAAAACAGCGCTTTTAAAAGTCAGACATTACAAAAAAATCGCCGCAAAAATCCCCCGTAAGCGGACCATCGCGAAAACAAATTTTGGGGGACCAAAGGAACCCCCCGGGTCACTTAAGTTTTAAATAATTTTGTGACTTTTAGTATTATATTTTTTTTGATATTCATGCAAATCACTAATGACACTTTGTCAGTGTTTGATAACTTCACCAATACACTGATGTTGTGGAACAATGACGTGGACTTTTAACCCGTCAAGCCCAGGAGGTTTTGGGTTAGACGAACGAGTACAATACTGACTCGGGTATAAATTCAGAGAAAAATATAACTTTTGAAATATAAAGCCTGCCGGAGACCCGTTGTTTTGGCGTGTAGCCCCAGGAGAGGGGTAGTTACATGGGGGGGGGGGGGTCAAATATTTGAACTGCTCTAAATCTAATGAAATATACTCAACTTATTCCTTGGGTTACCAGGAGTAAAAGTCAATTGGGTCACCTTTTGTGTGGTGCTTTCCTTCCCAATATTTTGGGAAAATAGCTAAAGTCATTTGTTTAATAATTCAAGAAAGGTGCAACAATTGCAATACCTATAGATTTCTTTGTAAAAAATTTTAAAAAACCTATTTAATGAACTGATTTCAAAATATCTTTTATTTTGCATAGGTTAGTTTCCCCTTTCATAGGAGGGGTATAATGTCCCGTCCCATAGAGTCCTATAAAAAAAGGGGGAAAGCGGGAATTTTGTACCCTTCCATTATACAACAAGGAGATGCCGAAAGTGCAAAAAGCATTTCCATATTTGGATTCAGTATAATTAAACATTAAAAAAATAGTTTTACAAACAAATCTGGGTAATGCAAAGGGTGACCTTTCTTGAATGAACAAAGACCTTTGGCCTATTTTCCCAAATATCCTGGAAAGGAAGCACCACACGCCTGACCCCCAATTGACTTTTTTACTCCTGCTTACCTAAGAATTAATTTGGCTATTTTATATTAGATTTAGAGCAGTTCAACATTTGACCCCCAAAGTAACTTGTACGCCCTCTCCTGGGCTACACGCAACAACGGTTCCCGGCGACTGTTCATTATTGCAAAAGTTATATTTTCTCATCTGAATTTTTCCTGGGGGCTGTTATGGGATAATACAATCTAAGTGCGGTAGGGATGTTTTCGCTTGGCGAGCTGCTGGTTCTATAGATGAAGCGAACTGGTTGCACTGGCGGATCTACATAGGGCGTTCTCGCCCCTCGTTGGAGTGATAAAAAAATAACCCCCCCCCCCCCAAAAAAAAGAAGAAAACGGGTCTGGTGTTAAAACTGCCTTCCTAATTATAGTTATTCCATTATTTAGCATTGTGTGATTTTGTAAGATGAAATAGCTACAAATTTAATATGCAATGCTATTTCATCGATATGATAGTTCAGGTAAATATCTGACTATTCCTACCGGCCGTTTGACCATTTCGCTTCTAACATTTAATATGAACTTTATGTTATTTTATCTTGATAAAAATACAGCTAATCATTGAGTTTTATACCACCTTGATTTTTGCTTAACTATTTTCCCTGAGCTTTTATTGTACTTTCAGCGTTGCGTATCAACATTTTCCTTCTGTGTGGGCTTTAGCAATTAAAAAATGAATTACCAATATTTTATTTGTTCTTAAAATCTGTATTTTAAAGACCTCTATCTCATGGTGCAGTTCATATGTATGTAGGTGGCTAAGTTTTCAAGTTATGACCCTTTAAAGTAAAGGCCCCACCCGCCACGGGCGAGCGGCCCATCTTTCTGCCCCATAATTTACCATTTATAAACCATTTCAGCTTTATTTTTCAAAACCCACTTTTTCATGCCTGTACACAGGAAAAAAGAAAAACTGCTCATGATTTTAAAAAAAGGCCAATCGGCAGCAGTTTTGAGCAGTCCAGGGCCCTGTTTCACAAAAAAGTTAAGATTAATGTTAAGTGATTTAAGAAGAATCATTCTTCTTAAGAAGTGTAAAATGAATAAATTAGAACCTAGTTATAACAAGGGACTGGGATTGAACTTCATGAATCTCATCATACAAAAAATTATTGGGCATTTCTTCTTAAATGGTCTTAAACGATTTAATAATAGAGGTGGGCTATAGCGGGTCACATTTGGGTCATAGTTTCAAATCATTTCGAACACAGGCTAGAATGATGACTTTAATGATGCTTATCCCATTTTCGAAGAAAAAAAAATAAAAAGTGCGAAAACCAGGGTGCCCCAACGAAAAATCCAAAATGGTCGCCAAATTGGCCAAAAATCATATTTTTGACCATAACTTGATAAGCTTTTGTTTAGTCACCTTCATTTTTGTGGCAATACATATGTTTTGGCCTACAATGAATCATTCTATGCAATTTTTATCTCACCACGACCTTTCGTTTTTCTTGAAATGGCAGTTTTAGCCTAAAATTGGCCTGCGAGGGCGCTTTCCCAAAAATACATATTTCTATCAAAAGTTTTAAATTTAACTGGTGGGCCATCATCAAAATGGTTGATTCATCAATTTCTGAAGATTAGAGCTGTGTAACACATTTTCCTGTGGCATCAATTTAAAATTTGACTAAAACACTCTCATTGGAATACACAGGGGTCAACGAACTTTCTTACGTGTGTGTTTCAATGGAGGGCATTTTTATGACATTAAATAGCCTACAGTTGCAAAACTGCAAATACCACGCAATTAAAATTTTCAGCAAGTGTACATAATAAAACTCTCTTCAACTTTTTGATGTTAAAATCACCATTATCAATAGGATGCGCATTTTATGGGAAAGCGCCCTCAGAGCTCAATTTTAAGCAAAAATGGCATTTTCAAGAAAACGAAAGGCAATGGTGAGATGAAAGTTGCATAGCATGATTCATAATACCCCAAAACATTGGTATTGCCACCAAAATTAAACAAATTGTACTAAAAATAATCAAGTTATGGTCAAAAATCAAAATTAGGCGGCCATTTTGGATTTTTCGATGGGGCACCCTGGTTTTCGCACTTTTTATTTTTTTTTTCTTCGAAAGTGCGATCAGGGTGATTAAAGTCATCAAATAAGCCTGTGTTCGAAGTGATCTGAAACATTGACCTTCTATAGCCCACCTCTATTAATAACTTCAAAAGAATAACTGTTAGGTTTCGCTTTTAATCTTAAAATCTTAACTTACATGAATCAGCGCCCGGAAGTGGTCGGCTATGTGATTAAGCGTAATTTTGTCACGTGTATGGAACACTCGATGTTCAAAAATTCGAACATAATCCAAGATTTTCATTCAACAATCCAAGATTTTAAAGAAAAAAACTTGCATTTTCAGTTGACAATCCAAGTTTAGCTTTTCGACGGTCAATTCGGGAAGGGGTACCCCTGCAGCACCTCACAGAACACCCCCCCCCCCCCCCCCCCCGCCACAGCGCAGGAGGGGACACCCCTCCCGCACCCACCACCCGGCACTGCGGTGCCATTGTAGCTCTGTTATTGGTAGCCAATTCCACGCCCCCTCGTTCCAAAAATCCTGGATCCGCCACTGGGTTGTGACGATTTCCTGATGACAGCGTAATAATAATAGACAACAGCGTTTTGAATCCTTCAGTCGATTACTGATTGGATAATATCAGATATTTTTGAGTTAGCTTTTGAGGCCCAGATAATCATACCATATGGTTTGTATAGAAATTATGTTTTAATCTATAAGAAAAATGCACAATGAGAGAGCACAAATATATTTTGTGTATTAGACGATGGTTGTAAAAACATTTAACCCTAAACCTAAAACAATATTTATTCCTTAAAATACTTATCTTATCCAGTTGTTTCCTACTATTTGATAAAATTTTGAAGTGTATCTTTTGCACAATTTCTATGTAAAACCGGAAAAGGAAAAATATATACTTTAGCACTATAGTAGATTTCAAATTACGTGAGACTCCTTGCATATCTGGATGGGTGTGACATTGATATGGGGTTCAATCCCCGGCCATGCAGAGACTAGCCCTTTGTTGTCATTACAAAACATATTGTGACCATGGTACAGAGTTTCTGTACAGAATCGGCTTACTGGAAACTGATGCATTCAGTAATACAATGGTCTTTTGACGATTGAAGGACTTATGTCATTGTTGGCCAGGATGTCAAATCCGTTTTGCGCTAATCTCTTAATACAAGGTTGATCCATTTTTGTGACCAAATAAAAACTTAATTATGTTATGTGTGCATCGATATAAGAATGCATTATTTCTTCAATTCTCTGATAAGAATTGGTATTTTGCAATGTCAAAGGTAAGTTATGTTCAAATAACAACGTGTAATGAAACAAATGCCGGTGTTTTCATCCTGATACTTCAATTGAAACATCCACCTAGCTTAGATGCGAAATAATGTATTTCAGGTCAACATTTATTTTTAATATCTACATTACTATATATTGTGTGAGTATCATAATTTGTTTTTATCTGTGGCCATTAAAATAATTCCTCTTACCTCTCACGGCAAATGGACAGACCTAAACTTTTAATTATGGTCTTACTTATTTTGAAATCTACTATAGTATTGTAAAATAGCATTATAGTCTAAATCAATTACTTTCCTCTTGGCATATAAGAGAGTGTTTATAAATCCTTTGGTGGGTTGTATTTTTTTTATAATGTTCGAACATTTTTGACCCCCCCCCCATTTTTTAACCCCCCTTTTACATCTTAAAATTGTTTACCCCCTCATGCCTTCAGACAAAAGCAGCAAATTGCAGAGGCAGGAGCTAACCAGGGGTGCAAGGAAAATATTTATGGTCGGTTGTAGCCCTTGAATCCCAAAAATGCCATTTTGCTACTTTACAAAAATCACGAGGCAGACACCTGCCTTGTGTTTTTCGGGTTACAAGAAAGTGCTCTATGGAGGTAACGGATCTAGATAGCCTATTGCATTTATAATGATGAAATAGGTAAAATAGTAATGAAGTTTTTTTTCTTGACTAAAAGATACAAAATAGTGGGGTGGTCGCAAAGTGGAAATGGCGCCGCGTAAGCGGGGGTGAGTAGAGGAAAGATGCCTCCCTCCCTTGCACTTTCGGTTTTCATGACAAGTTTTATTAACGAAAAGTTGATATTCATAATTAAAATTGCAAATTGGATTATAACTTAAATGTTTTGAATGGAGCAAAAATAACCTTAATTTTCTTTGATACCCTAATACCGACTAAATTGTTTAAGGTGGGATCCCCCAGTACAGGGTTTTTCAAGGCCAAAAGTTTGTTTTTATTTAAATATTGAGCTTGGAACATTGCCTTTCATTTGCTTCAAATTGGGTAAAAATCGGACATTCCTTCACAAAGTTGTGATTATTTTTGTTCCTCAAAGTCAGCGGCAAAGTCATGAATATCTTATGTATTTCCTTTATTTTTTAATTCTTTTGTATTGTATTGTTTTGTGTTGATATTTTTGGGTAATATGTGAGCTTTTTCATATGATTTCTGTAATAACACTTTTATTTATTGCATTTAATATGCTGAAATACTGTTAACTAAAGTGTACTATACATTTTATGATAATTTGACTTTATGAACTTAATTGGCTTAATAATTAATGTTAATTAATTAGACATTTTTAACGGACAAAATGCGATTTCCTCAAAACAACGTTTTATGTCGTGTATCCCCGCTTGGGACATGATTACTCAAAAAGTATTAATGGTAAAACCTCCAAATTTGGACTGAAACTTGCTGAGCTGTATGGCTTGAAACTGTACTAGAATTAAATAACTTGAACCTTGGGAACATACCTGTTGCCATGGTAACATAAAACAATAATTATTGATTTTTGATTTTGACCATTGACCTTTCAGGTGACCCCCCAAATGTCAGTCAATTTTTATAATTCTAGTACAGAATCAAGCTCCGTCTCTAAACAGCAATTTAGTTTTTAGTTCATTCCAATAGAGCAGTTTTTGAGTAATAATATCCCAACCGTCTCTACCTTCAAATTTTACCAAATTCAATATGGCCGCTGTTGCCATGGCAACGGGTCACATGACCAACTTTGTTTCGTATATTTTGAGAGAGTAACGTCCAAGGTATATATTAAATCTAATAATGGCAAACTACATGTAAAGAACTCAAATGTACATGCATTAAGATCATGACCCTCCAAAAGTGGGGGATACCACCTTAAGCTGATCATATTCATAATTTAACTAATAATAAAAGTTAACACTGCTATCTTCTTCAATATGACCAGAAATGTATGTCCTTCAATACTAAAATGGTGAGCGCCTGTCACGTGTGTGACAGTAATTGGCACATCAATAACTTTGGAAAGAAGAAAGATCTAAAACCAATTATTTTGTATAACGGAAGGTACACACAAACTGGCTTTTGACATGGAATATGGACATTACTGAGACAGTGGTTTCGTAGTAATAAAACGTCATTGTCTTTTTGGTCACATGTGTGCCATACCAAAGTCAATTAAAATGCATTGTTAATTACGTGTCTATTTTCGACAAATTTGTAATTTTTCAACATAAATTTTTCAAATTGAGTCAAGGCAATCCTTTAAGGCATATTTCAAACAATATGAATGCTATTGAATATAAAACAAAGAACAAAATGGTGTAATAATCCTCACTTTTTATCCCAATAATGTAATGAAATTTGCATAACTATATAACTTCATTTTGATCAAAAAGCCTTTACTTTAAATGTAATAGTAAAATAATAATTTCCTCATTGATGTCTACCCAGAAATACAAACAAAATCTGACAATCCAATTGAAAATAAATAACTGATTGTTAAAGATCCACAATAACTAAATCTGGGTTGAAATCGAAATGCTCCTAGAGACAGCAACCACACGTATGTACATGCAAAATTAAAGAGAGATGAAGGAGATAGAGAGAGCGAGAGAAAAAATTACAACAAATTACTAGTGTTTGAATCTTTGTTTTTATGTTGTTTTCTTAACTAATAATTTTCTGTCCATTACAGTGTGAGTCACTAAAACCCTGCATTCAGATTTTTTTTCTTAAAAGGTGAACGTTATTTTGCTTGAATGTTGCTTTGGTTGTTACAGGGATAAAAGGCTATCAGAATATTTTTATTTGGTGTCTTCGGACTTTGGGGTTCAGAAACTATGCCATTTTGGCGATTTACCTAATAATTCTGTTTGGCCACTTTTCATCCATACAATGCGGAGAGATTAAAACGGCGTATACCATCACTCATTATAGCAAAGACATTCACACAATGCAATTCATTAGGTATCGATTTCTTCTTGACAATACATAACAGTTTTGAACAGTACATGGCCTATTGTGTAACATAATTAAGTAACATATCTTCACAAATTAAATTACCATTGTTCATCACCAGAGTCAGTTTTGAAAATCACTCCATATCCATGTCTCAGTCGAGCATATAAATCTGCTCAGAGATTTTTGTTTATACATCTCTAAGGTAATGTAATTTGCAAATACAGTATAACACAGCGTCCATGAATTGCGAGTGGAATTAAAGCTGAAGTTCTGTAAATAATTGGAAATTAACTTTCAAACAAATCAATTATTGCACTGTTTTTCAGCTGAATACAAAACCTTCTTTCACTTTGGCTCCCAAGTTTCGTTGTATGGTGAAACATGATCTTGCTGAACCAAGTAACTGTGGTCTTACACCATCTATCTGACTTTCTTTTTTGGGAAATTGAGCATTTTTTTCACTCAGCATTTTCTTTTGTAATCACCGGGATATTTTATAATCCTGCAATTACTCTCCCACATTTTATGTTTGACAATAGTTTGGGTTTAAATGTTTTTACTCAAATCCACTCCTGAATTCTCTCAGCATATATTTATAAACCTCTTCCTCCAAGTCCACATGACACAAATGAAGTTTCTGAAGCTGGCTTATCCTACTTTATAACCAAAGCAAACATTTGAGCACAATAACTATTTTATAGCTATTTCAATTATTTTTTTATTCTGAACATTTTTTTTTAAATCACACTGTATAATAGCCATTCGTAATTCTTGTTTTTTTTTTATGTAGGAACTGGGATGTCACAACCGGCAACGTGGCGCGACAGTATAAACGCAAACGAAACAAAACCTAACGGTTAGGATATTTTATAACAAACAAAACCTAACGTTGAAATACTTTAATAAACGCAAACAAAACAAAACCTAACTATTAGAATGCATACACACATACCATCAATTCCACTTGTTTTTCCTCATTAACTTCAGTCGTGGTTTAGTTCGGCCCATCTTGAGCCACACAAATAACACTACCACAGCACATTGAATCTCATCTTCATCCTTGAATACGTATTCATTGAGATTAAAACAACTGCTTCCTCTCTCCAAATTGGTGAGCGTCTACTGGAGGAATTCCATATGCAATGTTTTATGTACTCACTTCGGAATATACCACATAACGATAACATATTTAGCAGTACCAAATAGTTCGGTTTTCTGATGGGTTTGAAGGTCACCAATTTTTAATCAGTTTGCATCCCCTCCCGCTACATTTATTTGTTTTATCCATTTGCATTATCCCGCCCCTATTAAGAATGCTATAGTACAATGACAGATGCAAAAACAATTAGACGATTGCCTTAGTCCATGTTATTGGCTAGCAAATATTTGCTGCTAGTCGTGCGTTAAAAGTGTCTCTGGATTCGTTATTTTTGGCTGTCGGAGAATATTGTCGAGTTTTATCCGAGTGGCTTTATTTGGTCAATATAAATACCGTGTTTGTACATTGACGCACCATTGTCTGCTCCCAGTTGAATTCATCAGCCGTGACGGAATAAAGTACCGTATCACGTTCACTTTTTTTTTAATTTCCGTCAAGGCTGCTAAAATTTATCTAGTAAATATTTAAAAGCATAAAAGCTAATCAACATTGTTCTAAATTCATGCATTATAAGCAGATTTTTAATAGTTATCATAGGGTTACGACCAATCTGAGACATACTAAAAAGCTTTTGTAAAGTTGTATTCATATATAGAACACGATGTCGCAAAAGATAAGGAGCAAACTAAAGACCTGCATTGTAAAACTTGTGACCTCTACCCCCGCTGAAGTCAACGTGTTTTGTTGTCCTTGGTCCACGATATTTAATCTCCAATTGTTTCGTCAACCCGAGCGAAATCATAGACCGATGAATTAACCTGGCCTTGTTTCAAATATGCAATATAAATAGTAGTCGGGGGCCAAAACTAAAAACCCCAAAGTAAGCGTCCGCACAATTTTTTTTGGCTGTTTCTACTCCGAAGACGCTACTATTGAGAAACTGAGGGGTGCCAAAACTGCACCTTGTCATTTTGAAATCCCAGATGGCCGCCAAGATGGCCGCCCCCACATACAAAATTAGCAATAACTCGGCTTCTAAAGCCGTATAAGGATGATTCTTGTGTCTTTGTATGGGTTTTGTTGGTGTCAATGATTCAAATTTGTACTTCTTTTAACACTCACGCTTCCCTATAGCGAATCCAAGATGGCGCCAAGATGGCCGCAACCACGTATAATTAGCAATAGCTCAGCTTCTATAGCCTAGTACAATGATGATTTCTAGTGTCCTTGGTATATGTTTTTGGTGTCACTGAATTCAAATTTGTACTATTTTTATATAGCAACGTATTCCTATACTGAAATCAAAGATGGCTGCCAAGATGGCCGCCACCACATATCATTAGCAAGAGTCAGCTTTTTTAAAGCTATTTCAATTATTTTTTTTATTCTGAACATTTTTTTGTTTAAATCAAGCATAATAGCCCATTGCGTATTCGTGTTTTTTTTTTATGTAGTAACTGGCATGTCACAACACGGCACGTTCTGGCGACAGTATAAACGCAAACGAAACAAAACCTAACGGTTAGGAATACTTTATAAACAAAACAAATCCTAACTTGTTAGAAATACTTTATAAACGCAAACAAAACAAAACCTAATCTTTAAAATGCAATTAACACACATACCTCATTCCACCTTGTTTTCCTCATTATCTTCGATCGTGGTTAGTTCTGCCCAGCTTGAGCACACAAATACACTACACAGCAGAATGTGAATCTCATCTTCATCTTGAATCCTATTCTTGAGATTAAACAAAACTGCTTCCTCTCTCCAAATTGGGTATCGTCTACTGGAGGAATGCCATATAGCAATGTTTTATAACTTACTTCCCTTCTGCATATACCACATAACGATCACATATTTAGCAGTACCCAAATGTTCGTTTCTGATTGGTTGAAGGTCACCATTTTTTAAATCCGTTTTGTCAGCTACAGTTTATTTTATCTATCATTTGCATTATCCCGCCCCCTATTCCAGAATGCTATAGTACAATGACAGATGCAAAAACAATAGACTATTTCCTTAGTCCAGTTATTGCTAAGCATAATATTTGCTGCATAGTCGTGCGTTAAACGTGTCTCTGGATTCGTTTATTTTTGGTGTAGGGAAGATTGTCGAGTTTACGGAGTGTCTTATTGCAATAAAATACGGGTTGGTACTTTATGCACCCACTTTTCTGCTCCCATTGAATTCAGCAAAGCTTGACGGAATCAAGTAAGTTCCCGTGGCACTTTATTCCGTCAAGGCGCTATTATATAGTAATATTTTAAAGCATAAAGCTAATCAAATTAGTGCTAATTCAGCATTATAATCAGGATTTTAATAGTTATCATAGGGTTACGACCATCTGAGACATACTAAAAAGCTTAAAGTTGTATACAGATATAGAAGCACGATGTCGCAAAAGATAAGGAGCAGAACTAAAGACCTTCTTGTAAAAATTGTATGACCTCTACCCCCGTCTGATTCAACGTGTTTTGTCCTGGGTCAAGATATTTATCTCATTGTTCGTCAACCCAGCGAAATCATAGAGGCCGAATGAATTAACCTGGCCTTGTTTCAATATTTGCAATATAAGTATAGTCTGGGGCCAAAACTAAAAAACCCAAAAGTAGCGTACGCACAATTTTGTTTTGGCTGTTTCTACATCCTGAAGACTCCTGATTGAGAAACTGAGGGGTGCCAAAACTGCACCCTTGAGCATTTTGAATATCCCAAGATGGCCGCCAGATGGCCGCCACCACATAACATTAGCAATAACTCGCTTCTAAAGCAGCTATAAGGATGATTCTTGTGTCTTTTATGGGTTTTTGGTGTCAATGAATTCAATTTGGACTTCTTTTTAACCTAAAGTCTTCCCTAGTAGCGAACTCCAAGTGGCCGCCATCACACCATATAATTTATCAACGTCCAGCTCGTGAAGCAAAGGCGAATTGTAATTGTGGGTGTCTTTCTATAGGTTTTTTGGGTATCCATACTTCAAATTTCTAACTCTTTGAAAGCATTACAGTGATTCTTCTTTACACTAAAGTGAGAAGTTGGTATGGCATCAGGTGAATATGAATGCATAAGTTATCATAATAAGGTTGTCTCAATTTGGAAGCATTCAAATATTCCATATGATGCAAATTGCCAAAAAAGGTAGTCTTAAGTGCAGAACATTTAACTGCGAATATAATGCACAAACTTTACATTATGGTTTTACTGTAAGGTAAACAATCATTCAAGTATGGTGATGATGTATATACATGTTGTCATCATATGGTAGTTCGAAGTTGTCAAAGTTTCAAACTGTGAAAATTACCTAAAAGTAGTTGTCATGATAGGGTAGTCTAAGTTGGCAAATATATCCATACAAAGTGTCTTTCAGGTTTTCATAATATGTTATTCTATATTTGGGGGCAAGCGCTCAACTATGAAAATGATGGAAAAGATTGTCATGAACGGGTAGTCTATAACGTTGACAAAACGTTCAAATATAAAGATAAAAAGTTCCACAAGTTTCCATAAACTAAGGTAGTACTAGTTGTCAATGCACAATATAAAGGTGAATACACAATTGGTCTTATATCGGTGGTCTTTATTGGCAAAACATTCAAATATAATGATGGAGAATATTTCATAAAAAGGGTAACTAAAGTGGGCAAACACAGGTTTAGATGGTAATGTAGTCTTAATTGGCAACTTGTTAACCAAGTCTGAAGATAGTTGCGATGCATAACATATCCACAATTGTCAGATGTTCTGATAAGAAACTCTACTCTTTGTAAACAACTTCAAAACAAAATGAAGCCACGCTGAATAATAAGGTTGTGCCCAAATGTTATCAAAATAAATTAAAGAACACGAATTAATAAAATATTTTTGAAAATTATTCATCAGTTTCTTCTTCATCAGTTTTCTTTTTTATCACTTTGGTCAGCTGAATCATAAGTCCACTTATTTTGACAGTTGCCAACCTTCTTCCATGCACAACAGAAAATTCACACATTTTGCTTGAAGTGCCGATGGTGTTTTGAAATCAATCCCATGATGCAGTGCATGTGCCTATACCATACTGATACTAAACACATGTCAGTACTTAGGGAATAAAAAGTGTTCAAAAGTTCAAGAACAAACAAGACATTTCATGATCATGCAAAAAATCCCATCCCTAAGTACTAAACTTTGTAGCTAAATGGGCGTAAAGTCCCGATTTTTAATGTTTTTACGATAGATTTTTGTTGGGGATCACATGACCGCATTGAGGTGAAATTTCCCAAAACTTGTGCATTGTGGCGATTGACTCAATAACAACCCTCTGCTTGAAGTGGGCATGGTGGGTCAGATTCACATGCACTGCGATTCAATTCAAGTATTGTTCGTTGTGGGATAGACAGTCGTGTCAAGAATAAGGTTCAATTTCATCTTAACCAAAACACCAAGGATGCGATCTGTCCGTTAGTCTCCTCTTCGTGCGATAGACAGTCGTGTCAGGAATAAGGTCAGCTTTCATCTTAACCAGACATCCAGGAATGCGATCTGTCCGTTAGTCTCCTCTTCCACGAGTGATTTGTTTGACATCCTTGTGGAGACGTTGAGGTGGTCAAAAAAGACGATAAATGGTCTCGCTCTCTATACCAAGGTCCGTCCACATAATGTTTTCCATATGCCGGTGGATTAAGTGCAGTCAGAAGGGCTTCCTGCTCAAAGGACTCCAAAAACAGGTTGTCACTACTGGTGGGTAAACGAAGAGAACCCATCGTTAGCCCACCAGTTTGAGGTATAGGTGGCCTTCAAATATGAAATACGTGTTTAGTCAAACAAAACTCCAACATCCGTTTCACGTCCAGCGATGTCCTGTCAATCATTGTCGCGTCAATCTTTGATACGGTCCATTGTAATGTCAAGGCCTTCCTTTCAGAGAACAAGGTTAAGAGCGATTCTTCTACTCAAATGATCTGCATATCTCCGAGTCTTTGAGGGTCAGAGTAGAAAAGAACGTAGGTAAATCACTCGTGTGGTCTTTGTCCGTGGTGTTCGGGGTCTTGTGGTTCCGTCATAGGAGAAGTATGTAGTTAACTACTTTTCTATGCTGTAAGTCAGAGAGCCATTAGCCGAAATAGAAGAAGACTACGGTGTATTTTAAGACTACTAAGACTCTACGACAACAACTATACACCCTAAAGACCCTGTCCCAAGGAACTCCAACCTAGAGTTATCTACTCTACTCTATATTCCTTTGTGGATCATGTTTCAAGGAAGTGTACATTGGTGAACCGGCAGATATTGATAAAGAGAACGACGAACACATAAATATACTCCATACGGGGGCAATACACACAAATCGGCTATCGCTGAACATGTGTGAACGACCAACATAACATTTGACTGGGACAAGACTAAAATTCTGGACAGGAACACTAATTTGATTGAAAGGAACTCATCAAGACCCCTACATCAGTCCTATCCCTACAATTTCAATAGGGGAACAATGGGGTAGACTATCTCCAAGGATGCCTCTTAACCAATGAACCGGAAACTTAAATTACTGGAGTAAATCCTTTACCCATCTCTTATTGTTCTCTCTTCGTTTGTTTACTGGTGTATATAAGGTGAAACATCATGACTGTTTAGTGTTGCTCTGGGATGGCATTCGCTAAGAGTGTCGAAAGCTTAGCCTTCCAATTTGGATGCCTCTAGGAAATATTATTTTTTCTACAAATGAGATCCTGTCCCAATAAGTCGATGTACTAGTGTGCGCTGTTCTTGAAGACTTTTCACACGGCCCAGAGTTGTTTTTTTTTTTTGTTCTTCTTCGTCGTATTAGGCACAGCTAATATGTTGTAGCGGTGGGTCGCTCACTGTGGATTGGTTGGGTTTGAGAAGTATAGGTAAGGGCACTCATTGAGATGTGATCCCAGTCTGTATGGAGAACCACATTGGCAGGCTTGTCCGATGTCGCAGCCCCCATCGATGTATATGCTGTGAAACCGAACCGACTCCTGTGCGAAGCCGGTTTAAGGTGACCCATATCCTTATGTGGAAGATTGCTACAGGTGTAGTTCTGTCATAGGTGTAATATGAGTTGGTCTGGTCTTGAAAGTATCTAACCAGGCATATTCCCATGTCCTTAAATGTTTAATGGGAGGCTTGAGAGTTCGGCAGCGTGTCGACAGAAAGGATTGACAAGAGCACATTCTCTGTCTGCCGATCTTGTGTGATTCTTTGACAGTGTTATGCCGCAGGCATTGCAATGCATGTCGATAAGCTGTACTTTTGTTTTTTATACATTATTAGATGATTGCTGCGGTGGAAGAGGGCAACTCAATGCTAAGCGGTGTTTCTACTTACCTGACCTGCTTTCCAGCGTGACCGCTCCAGCGTGACCGCTCCTTTCGTAACAGAAGATTTCTTCAACATCCACAGTGAGTGATGTCATCAAACCTCAAACTCTGGAAAGATAGTTCTGGTGTTTGAAGAAACAATCCCATTCAAATTGCTTCTTGCTTAAAGCCATTGTCACCACGTTGGTTTATTTTTGAACTATTAAACCCTCTGGAAAACTTTAATTCTTACTCATTCATTTGCTTAACTCTTATAGCAACTTCATTATCAGCCTTCACCACCTCAGGGGCTCTCCTACCAAAACGATATCGATCAAACCCGTTTTGGATGGTGACAGGATTGAAGATCATGCAAGTTGGAGCTTCTTTTTGGTGAAGTCTTTGTGTTTAAGCAGCCTGGCTTGTCCCTGAAGTCATAATAATATAACATGACACGGTTGACTATTAAAATTCAATTAAAGACCCTAAAAACCACTATCTATGTACTTTGATCTGAGATTACAACTAAGCAAATGTTGTGGCAGCCAATTTGTTGGCCATTTGGCAGCCATCTTGGATTTCGGTATTATGGTCGGCTTAAAAGGGTATTTAAAGAACATCAACAAATTTGGAATTCTTTGACACCAGAAACCTATACACAAAGACACTAGAATCATCATTGTACTAGCGATAGATGCTGAGCTTAATTGCTAATTATCTGTGTTTTGCGCTATGGCGGCCATCTTGGGATTTCTCTAAGGGAAGACTTTATGGTTAAAACGAAGTACAAATTGGATTCATTAAAACCCCAAAACCTATACAAAGACACCAAAGCAAATCCTTATGCTGCTTTAGAGAAGCCGAGTTATTGCTATTTTATGTGGTGGCGGCCATCTTGGCGGCCCTCTTGGATATTTTCAAATGCTTAAGGGTGCATTTTGGCACCCCTTTCAGTCTCTCAATCAGTAGTTCCTTTCAGGATCAGAACGCCAAAAAATTGTGCGGAACGAAAATCTTTGGGTGCATGTAAAAAATGGGTTTTGGCCCCAGACTTCATGGTGATAGATAGTGGTCACGCTCAACATATATCCATGGAGCTCATCCTATGAATAGTTTGTTGCCTTGCGCCTTGCTGTCTGGAGAATCAACATCATGGGTGGTGAAAACATGTTTGCGACTGGGTGGGGGTAGGGGGGTGGGTGACGTGGCGCAGCCCAACCTGAGCAGAACGATCACACACCGCAACGCCCAATACCCTGCTTTAACTCCATGAATGCGACTGTACGACTACGAGAGTCCACGTTCGTGGTTATTCTCAATCTCTTTCCCTGCTACGTCCATTTCCATGCAACTTGAGGCCATAATACATAATACTATGGGAAACTTATTTTCTCGCTCTTTGCTATGGCGTATCGCAGAAGTTTTGACTTCATGGTGTGTGGTCCCTTCAGTTAAGTGCTTTGAAAATAGAAAAACGATTTCCCAATTGCATTCAGTTTGTTGTCACCATCAGTTTGTTCACGATCCATGAAGAGCAGATTGGTCCGAATCACTACATTGAAGAAGCCCCCATCTCATCAGTTACTGGTGCTGTGAGGGGTGGAGAAACGTCCAAAAAGGCTCTTTACCTTTGTAGCACCAACTTATGCATCATCAACGGCTGGCAACTCATTGAATACAAGGGCCTCCATTTATAATATTTCAATTTAGTGATCGTCCAAACACCCCAAACAGCAACACCATTCATCCCTGCCACAACACCTATAAATCAAAGGTAAACGTTTTGTCATTTATTGACAAAAAATACATAATTTGGGCCTCAAAATGACTATAAAGTCACATTAAAATGATAATCTTGACCTCAATCATTAAAAACATTGGAACGGAATTTCCTAAACCTTGCTACCTATAATTTGGTGTCATTTAGATTTTGCACTTCGACATTAATTGTAAATCAATAATTTTGATGGCGGGGCCATTTTGGATTTTGTTCCCAATATGGCGGCTCCCAGAGGGGGGCGTTATTTTTTGGCGCCATCAAAAAATAAAAAACTTGTAGCAACATCTGGGCCATTTGGTGCTTTTGGAAGAAAGTGAACCAACAACCCATCTATGGCCCTACCAATATCTGACTACAAGGATACAACATACCTGATCGGCCCACCCCAAAAAGCGCCCAAATCTGTTCGTAGTTAGCAGTGTATTTGCTGTAATCTAGTTTGATACCTTGGGTGAGTTGCTTGAGGCCTTGGCCACCATCGTCTGGGACAAACGGAGGATTTAAAGTATAGCGCCCTCGTTTTTCCATACTTTATCGTAGCCTATTTGGAAGTTATCCTAAATGATAACCTTACCAGAATTTGTGACGTCCAAGAAAAATTATCGATTGCCTAGAGGTTAAATTCAAGGTTCTTACTTATCATGACCTTGGGAAGCTTTCCATAGCATTTGCCATCCCGGCCAACCATGGCATAAGTCCTTCCTAATCACATGACAGGACCATTTAAATAAAAAACAATTCATAAGTTTTCAGTATAAACCTTCTTCGTAGAGTAAATTTGTATCATGGCGACATCATGTTTATAATGGGCAACAAGGCCTAGTCTCCGCACGCATGGCCGGGGATTGAACACCATATCAATATACCCTCCAATGGAAACCTGCAAGAAGTCTCACGTAATTGAAATCTACTATATAATTACTATTTTAAATAAGGTTCCATTGACTACACTTTGTAGGTGGTAAAATTGTCGTCGGAGGAGATGATTCACGATCAATAGTGTCCGCCCTGTACGAAATGAATAATGCCACCGAACGATGCACGAAACAAACTCTTTAACAATTACAATGAAGAGCGCGTTCTTCCTCGCATTACTGAA